>VDFB02145179.1:0-11891 GCA_007258455.2 Sequoia sempervirens
ACTAGAACCACATCTGGAGCCACCCTCGTGACCGCCACTTGAGCCACCACCTCCATGGCCTCCACTAGAGCCACCTCCGCCAGTGCCACCTCCACTACTAGAACTACTGCCACTCATTCCACCAAAGCTTTTGTCACTAGGGGCAATAAGAGGGGTGAAACTGAACCCAAGGGGTGTCTTAATCACCTTGATAGTGGGGGGTTTTTGAGCAAAAGATGAGACATTGATTGAGGGACCTATTTTGGCCATGCATATAGATGTGGTAGGCATTGAAATGCATATTTTTCTTTCATAAGTGTCAAGAACTTCTCCTCAGGTGGTACTCGATCCAGGCCTATATGAAGGGATGAAGGGACATAATCTTTAGTTGGATTGGAAAGGCCACATAAGAATTCTATGCCTATTGGATCCTTTCCCAAAAAATGTCTAAATTCGCTAGTTTAAGCCTAGTGGCTCTCACCATGTTTGGTGCTTTCTCAAAATGGTGCACAAGGTTTAGTAACCTATTATCTAATTCCAAAAGGTTTTCCGCAGGGACATACATAGCCTCATCCTCATCCATGGATGAAGCCATAGGGGATGTTGGAGGCGTAGTAATGCGAGTCACCTCATCTACGAAACCCATCTTGTTAGTGAAGCCTATAGGAAAACTAGTGGTAAACTCGTTAGCTAAACTAATGGAGAAACTAGAGGTGAAACTAGAAGTGAACTTCATCTTCTCCATCGGTAAGTGTCACACACTTTTTCTAACAATGTACTCCAAAGTTGTGGACTGGGTTGTGATGCTCATAAAGCTTCAAAACACTCAAGGTTACAATGATCTTAAGGCATGAGGGACAAGCCTCAACACAAAAAATGGGCAAGTACATTTTTCATGTTGGGTTCACTAAAAATGTAAGAGAGGGTGACCAACCATGTTAAGGCTCCAGGTCATGAAGAGATGAGAGCGAATGGCTACCCTAACTTACCTCACTCTAAAGGATGTATTGTGATGAGGATCAAGAATGAAGAGCACTATTTAGTACTTATGTCACTCTACAAACCCAGAGTTTAGGTTTAGGCTAGGTGAGCTAGTTTTCAGAGTCAGTATTGTACCTAAGACAACTCTCTTTCTAAGGATAGAAATGCAGTTCTAGGATGATAGTGCAATGTGTTGGAATCTCGCAGGTGCATTAGTGTCTGTATGACCAAAAAATACCAAATACAATACAAAATTCCTAAAAACTAACAAACAACCTAGCTAGTTGATTCTGACAGGAAAATAAAAATAGGAAAGTACGAGAAATAAAAATGAAGATGATAAAGCAAGTAAACAAAAGCTAGGGTGATGAAGATAATCTCACAAAAGTGCCTGTTCACCGACTAGCTCTAGAAATTTTCACCTACACACAAGAAAGAGGGAAACTTGTTAGGGATATATAGGGGCCTTCCTCAGTCAGACCCCCATTTTAGTATTTCAACCTCCACGAATAGCCAAAAAGTAATGGAGTAGAATATGTGATAAAGAAAGTAGAAAGGAAGAAAGTGAAATGAACACTAAAAAAGAATACTATGCTACTCTATCAAATCACAAAGGAGAAGAGTGAAGAATTACCACCTCCACCCAAAAGCTCACTTGTCAATGGAGGAGAATGCAAGGTATGGACTTGGAAAAGTCACCACAATCGCAATGGTGATGGAGGGAGGTCTTGCAAGACTCCAAGCCCACAACTTCTATGGATAGCCTCACACTTGCAATGTGGATTTAATGCTCACAAAATGAAGTGCTAGAATGTTGGAGTGAATGAGAATGTGTAGAAGATTACTAGAGGATGTGACAAAAGGAAGAGATGAAGTAAGAATGAGTATTTTTAAAGGGATGGGAAGGAATAAGGGGTTTTTGGGTTAGTTGGTCTAAAAGGATCATTACAATTTGGCCCCAATTAGGTGTGCAATGCCTTTTCCAACTTCAAATATATGAATCCATTAGGGACAATAGCGCGATGTGTAGATTTCTACATGCTATACGTTCGTCCCCAATAAATATTCTCTCACCTATGCATAGGACAAATGCCAAGTGGATAGAAGGAAGGTGGGTGATGTGGAATTTTTCCTTGGGATTTGATTTTCTAAGGTGATGGTATGTGAAAGGGGAATTTGTACAAGGGGTGCAAATTCACTCCTAGACATATAGATATGCATATGTAGAATTTTATCCAATAAATAAGAGAAAATGCATAGTTTCATATAGAATTTAAGAAAAAGGTTACATTATTTAATTAATTATTTGTACATGGCATACCCTTAAGAAACTTTAATCACTACTATTTCTTTTTTTTACCTATATTTTTACTTAAACATATTATTAAATTTATATAATAAATTATAGATGTATATAATAAATTACAAAGATTCATATTGGGCGAAACCCCCAATTGTCACCCATAATCCAATTGTTGTTTACTCCTTGTTCACCTGACCCCCCAATAACCATTTACATTTTAGTCATGACATTGTTTTAATTATGCCAATAAAAATTTATAAATTACACCAATATATGTTCACTATTGAATGTGTAGTTGACCAAAAAAAACAAAACACATTGAAAAAGTTATTCAAAACATCTTTTTAACTATTGAAAACACTTTAATTTTTTGTGGGTTTTTATTGGTTGTCTAATGAATGGGTACTGGCGAAGTGGTAAAGATGTAGAGAACAGAGGTTTAAAAACACCATTTTGAGCACCTTTCGCTTTATAGGTTCCACAAGGCACGTTTTAAATACCCAAAAGCCATTTTTTTTTATTTTAAGGTCCTAACTCGCTACGAAGAAGCCCAAAAAAAATTGAAATTGGACCTATTTTGCACTCTTCATGAATGCAAGAAGTTAGCCCTGGCAACTACTGATACATTTCCCCTAATGGATGCCAATAGTCAACACGATTTTGAACCATCTCATTCAAAAGTGGAAATATTTCTTACTATTTACTCTCATCTCTTCATAGTTATGGATTTTATTAAATTATTGTTCAATCATTGATGAGTTGGCATATGATATGACATAGCATTAATTTAGTGAATGTAATATTACTATTTGCATCAATCACACTATTTGAAGTTTCTAGAGTGACACTCAAGGTGATATAATAATAAAATATATGAATTAGACTTTATGGTTTGTCCTAGAGGTGTACAAAACCTTATTGAAGACATGGGAAAAACAACACAATATTTTGTGAGGGCATTTATTGTAAAAGTTCTTGCATCGATGTAGTATTCTATACACCAACATGTGTGACACTTTTTAGAGTTTCATGGAGTGTCTTTATGTTCTCACATACATTTGGGAGGTCCTTTGGTGTATCATAGTTTAGAGAAGTATCCCCACAATTGCTACAATCCATGAAAATAACATCACTATAATTGCAAGTGCCATTGTTAGTAATTCCTTGTAGATTAATTTCCCCTCTTTAAAAGCTTCAAAAAAACTGTTCGTTCGTTGGATACGTTCTAGAACTCGAAGACATTTTCAATTGCTGGATGGGTTGTACTGAAATTTGAAAGTATAAGATAGCCCATCCTGTTGATTCCAATCGAATTGTATTTTCTATCAAAACAATTTAAGAAGCCTCTTCCCAATATCAGTGGGGAAATCCAGAGGCATGGCTGCATGGGGCCGGCAAGTGGAGAAAATTGTAAGGTTGATTATTTTGTTTTCCATGCTAATTGCGCCCATTAGAGCAGACCCGGAGACCGGACTTTTAGCCTTCGGATGCAGCACCATCCCCAACACCAACGCTACACTCTTTGGGATAAATTTAAAGGCGGTTCTGGCAGCCGTGGTGGAAAATGTTGTTCTATCTGGATATGCTATAGAAAATGTGACGGTAGCAGCAGATCAGGAAGATTCAGTATTTGCTGTGGCGCAGTGTAGAAAGGATAAGTCCTCTGCTGATTGCGGTGAATGCATAAAGGTAGCAAAAGAACAAGTTGGCAAATGTTCCAATGTTACCGGCGCGAAGGCAACCTACGACGGTTGTTTTCTGCGTTACGAGAACTACGATTTTTACAATAAGGCCTACACCGATGATGGAAGTAAACAGGTGTGCGGCGGTGATGCCAACGCGCCCACCTCCAATTTATTTTCCGCAGCTGCTCGAAGTTTAATAAGCGATCTTGGCAGTGCAACTCCGCGAATAAAAGATTATTTCGCTGCACAGACAAGACAAGGGCCGTCTAATAAAACGATCTATGGACTTGCCTCATGTATACGTGTCCTTCAAAGGGATCCCTGCGAAATTTGCCTAAATAAAGCTATGATCAACATAAATAAGTGTCTTCCTCGCTCCGAGGGACGGGCTGTAGACGCCGGCTGCTACATGCGATACGACTCCAAACCCTTTTTTCCAAGCAATGCTACTATCGACTTGACACCTTTCTTACACACAGGTTAGAATTTAGTTATATTCAATGAATCGCTTTTGTTTATAATTTATGTCGTATTTACAATGATTTATTCACAGTTGAGGTATTCTCCATTTTGTTTCCAGGGAAGAAGGTGATTTCCAGAGTGTGGATAATAATTGGTGTTGTAGGAGGGGTATTTCTACTTGGTCTTATAACTTGTCTCCTTGTCTTCCAGAAGAAGATAATGCGGCCAAGTAAGAAACGAGGTAAACCCTTAAAGGTTAAATTTAATATGTTATAGCGAAGGAAGCAAAAGTCTAACAAATCGATTTGATCTTAATTAATACTAATATAACAAATATTATATGGAATAGTGGATATTGAAGGAGTAATAGAACTTCGTGGACCGGGAGATTTTGACTTCACGATACTGAAAAAGGCAACCAATAATTTTGATCAAGCAAATAAGCTTGGAGAAGGAGGGTTTGGTGAAGTATTCAAGGTAAATTATCTCTTGTTTTCTTCTTAAAATAGGTTTGTGTGTGAATGTATTCAAATGATGGGTTATTTGATAATTGCAGGGTATGTTGAAAAATGGCAATGTTGTGGCAATAAAGAAGTTGACATTAGGCCATTCTCCCCATGCAATTATTGAATTTGAAAGTGAAGTGAAAATCATTTCTAATGTTCATCACAAAAATCTTGTGCGTTTACTTGGATGTTGCAAACATGGCCAATAAAGACTCTTGGTTTATGAGTACATGCCCAATAGCAGCCTCGACAAAATATTATTTGGTTTGTTATTCCTTCACTCTCCTCTTTTTCTTCGTTCATTTGTCATAACAAACATGATAGGTTTTGAAACTCTAGTGAATTTCCCTACATGTAGGAGAACATAAAAAACCTTTGAGTTGGAAGGAAAGGTTCAACATTATCCTAGACACTGCTCGTGGTTTGGCCTATCTCCATGAGGAATTTCATTTTTGTATCATCCATCATGATATTAAATCAAGCAATATATTACTTGATGAAAACATGCAGGCAAAAATAGCAGATTTTGGGCTGGCAAGACTTCTTCCAAATAATAAAAGTCATGTTAGCACAAAATTTGCATGAACCTTGTGAGTAAACCCCTCCTTAATCCATTATTTTCTAATCAAAATTTCAATAAATATTGTAACTAATCATTTTTGTTCATTTGCAGAGGATACACAGCTCCTGAATATGCTAGCCATGGGCAATTAACTGAGAAAGCAGACATCTATAGCTTTGGTGTGGTGGTTCTTGAAATTGTTAGTGGCAGAAAAAACATTGACTTGAACCAACCACCTCATATGCAATATTTGATTGAATGGGTATTTTAAAATTTAATAATTTTGTTTTAATCATTTTATCCTATAATTCTCTCCCTTTGAAATTTTGATCATTTTCAAAAAAACTTATGATAGGTTTGGAGCCTCTATGAGGATAACAAGGTTTTAGAGGTGGTGGAAAGTGAAGAGAAGATGGAAGGTTATAGAAAAGAAGAGGTGGTCAGGATCATAAACCTTGTGCTTCTATGCATACAAGATTCTGCCACTAATAGGCCATCAATGTCTGAGGTTATGACAATACTATTAAGTAAAGATGAGATTGACTTTCAGAAACCTCTAGAGCTAGCATTCATAGACATGGGGAAAAAAGTACGTGGAGAAGGTTCCCCTTTTGGCACATCTTCATCTCATTCAAATGCTATGATTACATAATCCCTCAATTCTCATTAGTATTGGTTATTTATCTTGTTGATGGACACATGGCGAGTAGCAAGGAAGGATGGTGTAGGGGCACAATGAAAGTTTAAATTTGCAAGTTTTATAAATAAGGTTTATGATGGATTTTGGTGTGTTAAGTCTTTTATCAAGAAAATAAGGTCATTGTAGACCATTTAAAATGTTAAAGTCATCTAGGGGGGTCAGTTTGAGTCCATATTATCATATTTTGCAAAATTGTCAATAATGTTGTCATGAAAAGATGTAAAAGTGCAAAGTAGGAATTCCAATGGTCAGATGGATTCAAATGGTTGTTTGGGTTAGTTTAGGTAGTTTTTTATGGAGGGGAAAGTCTATAAATGTTTTGGGAACTCGATGTATCAGATTGATGAAGTTTTTGATTGAAGAAAACATTGAAAAGCTCTTAAAATTTCTATATTTTTCCATAAAATCTACTACTCTTTCAAACTGTACGACTTCGTACAATTTTCTTTTAGACTAAATTGCATTTGAATTGATAGATATATGTACTAATATCATTCTAGAGTTGGTTTGAGTGATTTTGATTAAGTTTGAAGAATTTTATGTACAAATTGTTGTAGGCAACCAAAGAAATAGGGTTTAAGGGTTTGATAGGCCTAAAATGGTAAATTAAGCCATTCCACCAGTGAATCTTGTAAATTCTTGGTGGAATGGAATAAGTAGATATAGGATAGTGTCTTTATGTGAATTTTGATAGCAGGGTAGGTTGTTTATGGGTTTTGGAGCAGTGCCCTAATTGTGGTTTCTTGTATTTTTACTTGAAAAAGGTGGTTTTAGATAAGAGTTTGGTGAAACAGTGTTGATAAAGGTTGGGTAATGGATTTTTATGTATGTGCAGGCATATATTGATGTGTTGGAGGGATTGGCAAGGTGAGGAAAGGTCTGAAATGGTTATTTCCAATAAACCCTCTTGGAAAGTGGCTTAGATGAGGGTTTCAAGGTTTGTTGACTTAGAGGTCACTTCTCTGGAAAAGAGTGTTGGATTTGAAGGTTTTATAACTTGGTAAAGGACTGTCCAAAGTAATTTTGGGTTGGAAGGTTGTTTAGAAGTGGCTTTCTTTGTAAATTTGGGCTAATTGGAGCCCTATTTAGCATACAAGTCCAATTTCAATGGGGTTGTTCCAAAACAAGCACATTAGGTTTTGAGATATGTTAAAGAGAAGGGTAATGGGTGTATGAAATACCTTTTTTTGTGGGTTTGAGGATTTTTAAGAGAAATATGCACAAAATCCATTGTTTGGATGACTATAAGGGAAACTTGAAGGTTTAGTGGAATAGGCTGAAGTTGGGGCTTTATAACTTGAAGAGTTGTTGATTTTGGTTTGAAGTTGCCTCCCTGCTCTGCATCAAAGGATGAAATTCTAAATTCTACCTAATTATATACTTCCTCTTTCCTATTTAGAAATAAGATTTAAATATTATAATATTATTTTTCTTTTCTATCTTTGAATATAACTAGCAAAATTTTCAAAAGAGATGTGTATCTCACTCAAATTTGTGAATTTAGATGTTGGATAAATGTTGTGTACTTTGTATATTTTATAGTTGATGGGTGACATTATTTAATCTATTTCAAATATGAAGGATATATTTTTTTGGTCATAGTTTTGCATATACATGACATATTAATAATTCATAATAGTGTGAGAATGAATGCTATCTTACAATTTGACATGAAAGATATTGGTTTTGCAAACTTTATTTTGGGTATAGAAATTATAATTAATTACAAAAATAGAAATTTGTGGTTACACTAAAAGAGATATGTTGAACTAATTTTTTAGAGATTTAGGTTACAAGATAGTGTCCCTTTGGAAACTCCATTTCTTGTTAACTAAAACTTGTCTACTCAACTAGAATGTAAATTTGAGAAAATGTATGAGATTTCTTATGTTAGAATAGTTGGCATGTACTCATGTCTAGAATGTTTTGAACTATATTTCATTGCACATAAATATGTAGTTTCGAGTACATAGTCCAACTAAGATTAAAAAACATTGGAAAATTATAAATTAGGTTTTTATATACCTATATGGCCCATTAGCTTATGCAACTTGTTATGAAGGAATAGATGATGAAAATAAAAATTAAATTCATAAAAATTATGGATTCTAATTAGGTTGAATATCAACTAGTGGATATGTATTCAATATTTTTGGAGGAGTAGTAAGTTGGGTGAGAAAAATATAGGTAATGGTTGCATTTTATACAACATATGATAAGTAGATGACAACTACTCATGGATGCAAGGAAGTAGTATGGCTATAAAGGATTTGTTTTATTATTTGGATTGAAACAAAAATTTATATGCATTGACAATGATAGTTACAGTGCAATATATATATATATATATATATATATTTTTTCAGGAGAAATAGTTGAAGGAAAATGGGTACGACTGGAAAAGGTTAATACATAGAATAATGTTGATGATTCATTAACAAAGCTATGAGTATTTCAATAATTTTTCTTTCCCTATAGAATATTAATGGGCATGGTTGCTCTAAAAAATTGGTAGTTTAGAATTATAGGTCCCTATATAAAGTATTCAACAAGTAGATAATGATAGTAAGTTTTTGTGTACTTTTCATGTTTTATAGTCATGGAAAAACCTCATCATATGTTACATACTCTACATGTATAATTTTAGGGTTTTTCTTCATGCTGGTTTGGATAGTTTTTATTTTTTGTTGTCTTTATCTTTTGTGTGATTCATGCTATGTGTAAAACTATTTTTTATGTGTTTATAAATATTCATACATGACTAAGGGTGAAGTGTGAAACTCATTATTGTATTAGAGAATGGTTGAGTTTTTAAGCAATAAAGAATTTTTTGTTGTGCTAGGATTTTTATCCAAAAACATTTTCTAAGGTGAAATGTTACATATAGTATTTAGTTTTTTGTTATTCTATTGCATTTCATTATATCTTGTATGCACCAATATATTGTACAACATCATTATAATTCTTTTTTTTCTACATTAAAATAAATTTTCTATAATCTAAAATATTAAAATTGAAAATTTAAACCATTCAACCATCATTCTAACTACAACTTAACAATAATAAAATGTGACTAATCCATCAACCACCAATATTTGAGAAATTTTAATATTTAAAAAAACTATTTTTCCTGTTGTCTATTACAAGTAATATAATTACATTATTAAAAAGAAATATATATTAATTAAAAATTTCATTCTTACAACAAATTATAACATCCTTAAAATTTCTTTGGTTTGAAGATATTGTTATATTCTAAAATAAATGAATCTATTGAAAACTTGAATTTTTGGAGAGCCATACATACTAACCATGACAATTGACTCGTGAATGCCTCCCTTTTTTACTACGAAATACATTCAAGTTTCAAAAAAGATCTCCCACTAACCAAACTGTTTCATGGACATGAATATTATACTGTTAACACAAGGCTTTTGGTGGACTTTGATGGAGTTAAATTGTACACATGAAATGGTATCTTGTTCCATCACATGTTTAACTGATGCTATCTTTCTTTGTTAAAAGTCTGATTTTGAAATGTTGGCAATTTATTGGCTTGACTAGGTAGTAATAACAAATGAGATATGTTCCCTTCATTCATGGAGACTCTCGACTTGGACAAAGTTCAAATATATTTCCTGGTGAGCAATATAATTGTAGAGCAAACAAATAAACTACTATATTTTATGCAACTATCCTCTCAACTGCATTCTTCTTGTTGTCTTCTAAACCATCTGTATGAAGGATTCTATTGACTATCACAAAGAACATATACTTGTAGACCATATTTTTATAGGATTTCCACTTAATTGTTCTTGTTGTTTAATCACTTGTACCTTCATTATAGTTCTTTCTTGTCATGACTGAACCTTAATAACTCTGCCATAGACTTTATGTGGTCTATCAACATTTGGTACTCTATTCATTTAGGTATTTATTGCCCTCTTTACCTAGTACCATCTTTTGGAGTCATGTTAGTCCTTAGGTTTTATGTGGAGGTATTATGCCTACAAGTTGAGTAATGTACATATACAATAGAGTGATCTTCATGTAGTGCCCAACAATAGGCTCAATGGAATATTATTTGGTAAATTGTTATTTCTTAAGTTTCCTCTTTTTCTTATTTCATCTATTACTACAAACATGATAGGTTTTGACACTCTAGTGAATTTCTCTACATGTAGGAAAACATAAAAGTATTTGAGTTGGAAGGAAAGGTTCAACATTATCTTAGGCACTGCTCGTGGTTTGGCCTATCCACATGATGAATTCCATGTCTATATCATCCATCGTGATATGAAATCAAATAATATATTACTTGACTACAAATTTCAAGCAAAAGTACATGATTTTGGGTTGGAAAGACGTATTCTAAATGATAAAAGTCATCTTAGCACAAGATTTGAAGGAATCCGACAAGGAAACTCCTACTTTATTTGTTGTTTTTCTAATTTTAAAGTTTTTGATAGAAATAGTAACACCATTTTTTTGGGGTTTTTTTAGAGGATACATGACTCCTTAATATGCTAGCCAATTATCAAAGAAAGCTAACACATATAGCTTTGGTGTGGTGGTTCTTAAAATTGCTAGTGGAAAGAAAAATGTTGACTTGAAGCAACCACCTTAGATGCAATATCTGCTTCAATGGGTATTTTAAAATTCTATTATATTATTTTAATCCTTTTATCCCATCATTCTCTCCCTTAAAAAAATTGATCATTTTACAAAAAAAATACTTATGGTAGGTTTGGAGCCTATATAAAGATAACAAGGTTTTAGAGGTGATGGAAAGTGAAAAGGAGATGGAAGGGTATAGGGCAGAAGAGGTGGTGAGGGTAATATAACTTGTGCTTCTATACATACAAGATTTTGTCAGTCATATGCCATCAATGTCTAAGGTCGTGACAATACTATTAAGTAAATATGAGATTGATTTTCATAATCCTCTATAGCCAACATTCATAGGTCCATGGGGTACAAAGTACATGGAGAAGGTTCCACTTTGGACACATCTTCATCTCAATCTGATTATATAATTCTTTAATGCTAGTTAGTAGTGGTTATTTCTCTTGTTGATGGACACATGGAGAGTAACAAAGAAGAATGGATTGTTAAGTTCTAACTAGTTATATAGTTCCTCCTTCCTATTTTCAAATAGGATTTAACTGTTACAATATATATTCTTTCTTTCTATCTTTAAATATAACCAAGAAATTTTTTCAAAGAGATGTGTATTTGATTCAAATTTGTGAATTTGGATGTTAGATAAATGTTACATATATTTGATATATAATTAATTTGTAATAATATGAGAATGTAAGTTATTTTACAATTTGACATAAAAGATCTTGATGTGGAAAATTTTATTTTGGATACACAAATTAGAATTAATTGTGCAAATGAATATTTTTTATTACATTGAAAGAGATATGTCGAACTGTTTTTGTAAAGATTTAGGTTCCATATGCTCATATAGATTGTTGTTGTTCTGCATTACTTGCAACGGATCATCCATCGCCTGCAACAAACAATAAACTGAATTATTTAGTTTCTGCCACCATTGAGCGGATGACGTTTCCAGCTATTGAGAATTCTTCTTGCTGCAAAACAAATAACAATTATTTTTGAGTGCCCACAAAACGAAAAGCCGACTTCATTTATTTTAAATAAGAAGAGTAAGAGAATTGCTGGCCAGCTGCAAACTCAATGGATG
>VDFB02145180.1:0-15314 GCA_007258455.2 Sequoia sempervirens
AGTATGGTGGGCCCTTATTGCCATGATGGAGATCATGTCAGTTTGTTTTGAAGGAAGTCATTCGATCATCTGACCAAAGTGAAGGATCGACAACTAGTATTTGAATCTGCATCAAATGCGATTACAAGGTTCTATTTTGTAATTTCATATTTCTGTTTAGCCCTCCTAGAGAGCAAAAAACTCAAGATTATAGCTGCCCTCCTAGAGAATTAAGTGTTGAAGAGAGCCAAGATACAGACACCAGACATATGGCATATAGGTCATTTGCAGCAGATAATGAATTTTGATATACAAAGACTCAGATGCATGTATTTTTGATGGGTAAATGAAGATATCTAAGTTGTGGATTAAGATTTTGGTATCAGTTGTTTGTTAAATTTATGCAATTATTTGATTGTCTCCATTCTGATGCTTCTCTATTGTTTAAATTGATATAACAAGTTTATACTTAGTTTATCATTATACATTTGCTATATATGTGTGATCTGGTTATTCGGTTCTCTCAAGTAGGGATTAAAATATTTTAATCAATCATAGCAATTGGGAAGTGTTAGTTGGATTAATAAGAAGAATCACATAACTAGAATTTCCATTATCACCGAGAAAGAGTTTGTCAATTATTCACTTGCCGTTTACACAAGTTGTAAACAATTTTTGTGCTTGACAGTTTGAATTATTGCCATTATTGAAATCCAAATTTGCAGATATTCATTAGACTCCATATACCCAATAAGGCACTGGTCTCCCCTTGTATTCTTTTATACTTTTCATTATTCTTATTTATTTCCTTACGTTTACAAATACACATACATATGCATTGCGTGTTTTCATTTGTTTTACTCATGTAGCTTAATGGTTTGGTTGAGTTTCACCATGTGCCATGTGTTGAAGACTTTAGGGTACCATTACATTAATTTATGGATATGTTGTGTCTATAACACTACAAAACCATATGCTCTTTGCATTTACACTTGCATTTAGAAATACACATTTATATACATAGATATAGATTTCTTTAATGATATGTTGCATTTATTGTTCTAGGAGAGCATCCAATAATTCCATTTACATTTACATACATACATACATACACACAAATATGTGTGTGTATATATATAATTTATATTCAGTGTTCAGAAACAACCCATTAGGTCTACACATGGATAAAAAATCATAAAATCAGATCTCCCATACATGTTTTGTTGAAAACTAGGCTTGAACCTCTCATTTCACATGCTTTAATTTTCTTCACAAAACTATTGAGGACAGCAGTTATACCTTCTTTATTTCTCATCCTACACCCTATTCATGCATCCTACAATTTACAGCGGTATCCATGGGCTCTTACAAACTCTGTTAATCAAAAAGTGTAAGAGCCCTTTATGTATCATGTTTGGCCGGACACAAAGCCACCACTCCAAACAAAGGTAGCAGGGCTCAACATGCAAATGAAACTTTCTAACTCAAATTAACAATTTAAGCCCTCAAAATAGATTCAAATAAAATCTAACACATATCTTCACAACCTGAAATTTATTTCACATCAAAATATGGCTGCATGTGACCATACAATGCTGCATAACAGGAAAAATACAAAACTTTTGAAGAAAAACATAGATTTTCAAATGTCAAGAGCTTGTATTTTAAATCCTCAACCATCAACAACCATTGCAATGATCACTTTATGCCTTTTAAAGGCCTTTACATGTAAACCACTGAACAAACACCTCTACAACTGACTTTTTAATCTTTTATGATCACATGAAACATAAAACACACTAATTTCAGGGTTGTTAACATCACTATTGAAATGTTTTAATTTTTTGACCTTTCAAACATTAAAAAGTACATCATTAAATTAATTATGTAATGGCATAAAAATTAAAAACATCATGAATTAATTATGTAACCACATAAGTCAAATATAATTCTATCAAGAAATTAATATCAAATAGATAATATAATCGCATAACTTATACATTTCAATGTCTTTGATCTTCTTCTTCATCCAACTCTTTGTCTGTATCATCCAATCTAGATTTGACATTGTAAGGATTGGTCATATCATCATCATCATCATCGATATCAGTTTCGATAATGTCATCATCCACACGGATATCATCTTCATCAACATTAACTCCTACATCATCATGATCTAGTTCCTCCTCTTTGAAATCTTCGTCATGGACATCATCAACTAACTGTTGATCCTAATCATCATCTACATCATCTTCTAGTTCTTCGGTATCTTCTTCTTCCACCACATTATACTTTACCGGCGTTCCTCTTGGATCATGTCTAACAACAAATGACCAACCCGGTTTACCTGGAACCTCTGAGTAAAATACTTGCTCACATTAGCTTGGAAGAACATAGGGCTCATTTCCAGCTCCCTCGATCAACCTTGTATTAACCATGGTAAATCCATTATCATGTTCAATAACAATTCTCTCAGGATCATTTTCATTCAATCGTAACCTATACCATAGGACGATGAATAAAATTAATCTGAAGGACTTAAAGTCACACTCAAGTATATCATCCAAAATCCCATAGTATCAATTTTCTGAGACTTCTGGATGTATGTCACTTCTAGATGAAATATTAGTCACCTAGAAGACTGCAGTTATACCAGAATCACAAGTTTTCTTCATTTCATCCAACATTTTGATTCAAAATTTATGACCATTGCACCACATAGCCTTGTGGTGTTTCACTTGCAATATGTCAAACATGTAAAAATTATTGCAATATTGTCAGTTGATAAATATATTTATTCTTGGCCGAATGTATACAAAGAAAATAATCTCAACATATATATACATCAATATAATTCAAAATAATTAAATAATATGGGTGATTAATATATTTATACGTACCTGCTTATCTCTTAAACCATATGCTAAATCAATTTCCCTTTGTGTAACATTGGAATCTCCATTGCGATGAGCTTCTTTAACCAATGAAGCCACACCTTCCCATGTTAATGTGCGACCAGATTGTTGACATCGTTCAATCTGTACCATCATCCAATCAAGATTGTTGGCAACATACAAATGTAGTGCATCCCACTCTCGACCAATTGTATCAAAAAAAAATGAAATTCACAAACGACATATAATTAGTTAAATACAACAGTATACGACCTTAATTTATATCTTCTTTATGGATTTCTTTAGATGACAAGCCATCTACAAGTGATTCAAGACACAAATACATTAATGAGATTTAACAAAAATATACAATATATTACATAACAAGTAATACAAATGGAAATTATAAGATGTATACAACGAATTGAACAAATATCGCTACTTACCTCATGTATTTTCCAAGATTATATATAACTTGCTTGACATTGTTGTCAAAGTTCTCTGGGAGAGATAGAGGTAGAACATACTGCAACAATTATAAATGATCTTTTCATTATTTTTCCAAAAGTAGTAAACACAATACACTGAAAAGTACATGCATTATAAAAGTATCTATAATATACCAGAATAATTACCTTAATGAAGGTATGCCAATCATGCGTTTTCATCCCTGACCCAAATTCACCTTTCTTTGTTATTATATTGTTTATGTTCTTAGCAAATCCTGTGGGAAATCAAATTTTTCGTATGACTTCTTTTATAGCATTGCTTTGCTGCTCTATTAATAACCAAGGAAGGGCACTTATAATAATTTGGTCTCCATCGCTATTTAATTGAATGACATCTTTCATTGCATGATTGGCTTTCTAAATGTCACTACAAATTTTGACAATTTTTTCTTTGTCATGCCTTCCATCCAATATTTTCCATAATGTTTATGTTATATTCTTTCTGATATGCATTGTATCAAACAAATGCACAATTTGTAGTTGCTCATAGTAGGGCAACCTACTAAATTGTCTGGGATAACTTTTCAGTCCCTGTGGAAGCTGACCATTAATGCCTTAATGACCTTCATGAAGCATATAAGTTAAACAAATTAACAACGACAATCATTGTCAATTACAACATGAGTAAACACAACACAATATAAAAATATAAATTCAAAACATATCATATATGATAGATAAATAATTTGATCCGATCTTCCTTAACCTTGATGATTAATTCTATTATATTCCAACTTCCATAGAAGAGATTTCATTCTTCGTGGTTTCGATGTAGTCTCCTCTTTCCCATTGAAAATATGTTTTTCAGTAGTTCGATACTTATGATTTCTATGGAAGAAGTTTCTATACTCATCAAACACCTACTTTCCTAAACTTGTTGAACAACTTGAGATTTCATCTTAGGACCACAAATTGGACATGCAAATTTTCCTTTGTTTGGCTTGCAAGATCATATATAATTGGATTAAATATGTCAATTTTTATAATTATATATAATTAATAGATTATTTTAAAAAGATGCATGATATCTACTTCATAAAATTAAATATCGTTAAAGTGTAGTCAAACGCTATAACATACCACACAAATGTGTTAGCCCTGGGGCATCATGAATTGTCCATAAAAGTATTGCATGAAATTGAAATTGTCTTTGTCCTATTGGTCTAGAGACGTCATACATAGTGACGCCATTCCATAATTTTAGTAACTTGTCGATAAGAGACTCGATATATACATTCATATCTTTAACTTGGTACTTACCTATTTGAATGAACATAAACATTACATAATTATTATAACCATTTTACTGCAATATATATAAATTAATGTACATGACTATTGAATGAAAAAAATATAAGTCATTATGCAACAAATAAGACAAATGAGATGCTACTACATTAAAGAAATTGATGTAAACAAATACCTAGAACAATCATTGACGACATTATGTGCTCCCTCTTTATTGACATCCATGGAGGAATGTTATTGTTGATAACAAAAGCTTGAGGCCACACTAAGGAAATAAATAGATCTTAGCTCTCAAAATGGATTGACGAATAAAGCTCTGATGAAGCACGAGGATTACGAGGTTCTTCTTTAAAGTGTGAAAGCCATTTTCCTCCATGTCCCCTAAATCTGAGAGAACCATCGCGAGAATTGAAGAATGTCATCTCCACTTCTATTCCGTGCATGGTAATCCATAAATTGCGTTAAGCTTTCGCACCTAAATAATCGTTGCATACGAGGAATAATGAGAACATAGTGAAGAACCTTGTGAGGCACCTTTTTTGTTAGTTGATCTGTTCGATATCTACTGATATGACATTCTAGGCATTTTGTTGCAAATTCCTGTTGTTTATGATATATAATATGATCATTGGGACATGCATCTATTGCTTGATACTCCATTCTAATATCTTTCATAATGCCAGATAAATCTCGGTATGAGCGAGGTAAAATATTTGATGGTGGTAACAAAAATTCATCAATCAATCTACAACAAAAAATAATTTGTTAATATAAAGAATATTAATGGTACATATTTCATCCTTTATTTACTAGTGATGAACTAACAACAATTAAAATAGATGAAAAAAAATGACATATATGACATACCTTAACATCTGTGAGATTGCTATGTTTGATAAACCATTCATAACCTTCAAGTTCAACATCAACAATATAGCAAAGAGAAGAGTTGTTTGGGAGCCTTCATAAAGGGGCTCATATGCCTTCTCAAGTACAGGTAAATCATGAACATCATCAAAGTCATCTTGATCATCATGATCAGCTCTGCCACTAAATGTGTCATGGATCAATGTATTCCTACCATCATCTTCAACTATGTTTTCTGGCACATGATCATCTTCTTCCATAGGATCATTAACTTCATCTTCGATATTCATAGCTCCATGTTTGTCTACTTGCAAAACCACATTCTCTGAGTTGTGATAATCCATATCATCTTCCTAGGGCACCCCACCTTTAATAATGATAGACACAAATAAACCATGATCATGATCAAGTGATTATATATATATATATATAATGTTAAAATGATATAAAAATTTACAAATTTAATCAATATAAACACATATAATGAACAACTTACCAGTAATTGATAATCATGCCCCCTTCAACATGACCATGTGCCTCTGATGTTCATTTGTTGGCGTTCAAAAGTCATCTAGTCTTTAAGCCTTGTAATTATTTGCAAGGACAATAACCATTTTCCATCACCCTTTCTTTCAATCTAGCCCACAATCTATCAAGTGTCTCTTCATTTTGTTACGGACCTAATATTATCGACATGATTTTTTCTTTACCAAGCTTGACTATTTAGATCTTCAAAAAAATCAAACTCACGCTCGATAATTTTATTCATAGAGCGGGTAACATAATATAATAATTTTGATATTTTACACCAAAAAAATTTGGCATGCAACCACCCCTGCAAAAGAGAAGATAGTCTGAAGTTAATGACCCCAAAAAACACTTTAAAATGCTAATTCCAAAACTTATTAAATTCTGATTTTACTATGATTTCCAACCGTTAAGACTCATAAAATCATAATATTGAATTTGATCACAAACTTCCTACAACGATGGAGGTAGCGAGCTAGTAAGAGCAAGTGACCCATTCCTAAGGAGCAACAAGTCAGAATCATCATTGCTAATGTCAATATGGATTTATCCTTTTAGTTAAAGATACAATGTGTCACTTCTTATGACGAGTTTATCCCTAGGGCCCTCAACATTGAGAGAGCCCTAATAAAAAACAACAGAAGCATTGGTAAGAGCATGATTAAGTTACAAACCCTAGGCCTCCATAGAAACATAAACAATAACTATAGCGGATTAGTGAGGTTGCAATACCAAAAAGATTGAGACATTGTAGGTAAAAACAAAATCTTGCAATCTAAAGATTGTAGCCAATAACAAGCACACTATGTAGCTTAGTGACATTTGTAAATGCAATCTACGGTAAGAAGAATGACAGTCACTTGAGATGTGACAATCAAAAAGAAATTTGTGATAACAAGATAATAAAGCTCAAACCTTGCATAGTAAAGTGGAGATTTTAATAGTGAGTTTCCTTACCCCCTTACTAACCTTAAAGGTTTTTCAAATGGTGTTGGTAGTGTTAGACAAGGAAAATGCAATCAGGGAATGATTGTCCAAATGAAGTAACAGTGGTAATCATAGGTTCAATGTTTCTTCTTAGCCATTAATGTATAATGGAGGTAGTGGATTGCATGTTTGAGCAGTGTTTTGAGACTCATCAAAGATGGGAGAATAGTGAATAATACCTTGTGGAATGTGAAGTAGTGTCAATAAGGTTGAAGGACCTTGAGAACTACAATACCATGAAACAATGAGTTCTCTGTAGTAAGTAGGCAGTCTATAGGGCATAGTTTGATTTTATAGAAGGATGCTCAAGAAAGGAATCTTCAAGTGATAGTGAGTGAGTTGTTTGAGATTGCAGCTGAGGGTGCAATACCTAGTCTTAAAGGAAGTTAGAAAAGTAGTAAATGTGCAAGAGAATCAAATCGTACACAACAAATAATTCACAATGTTATCTCGCACAATGCCTTGAGTTTGAAGACAAAAATCTCATTGTATCTTGATGAAAGTGGTGACCTTAATGGTCAATCACTGGCAACCATGATTTTAAAACATGCTATTGTGCTTATGGAGGCAACATTTTAAGCAAAGCAGTGAGTGGTGGTTTGGAACAATGGAAGGTATAAAGGAATTGCTTTATATGCATAGTATGCAGTCTAGCTTAAGACAACGTTCTTAGAAGAGATAGAAGGTGGATTATGGAACTCAAAAGGGTTACCATCAAAAAAAAAGGATTAAGCTCAAAGCCGAGATCTATTTAAAAGCCAGGTCCTTTAGAAGATATTAAATAATGTCCATATTACAAAGAGCCACAGTAGTTGAATTATTAGTCGGTGCCAAAGAGGATAGTGTGCTGGGGCAGATTTAGGAGATCTCCACATTATCTAATTATAAGGAAATACATCATTTATTTATTTTTTTAATTAAAAGAAATCATTCTAAACCCTATATAGGATACATTGATACTTCAAAAGCCTCTGAAGGAATTTGAGATTATGCAAATATATGTCAAGTAACATTCATAAGGTTTAGAAAATCTTGATCACTCTATAGAATAGCCCATTAAACATGGGTTGTGCTTGAATGCACTACATAATTGATACAACACAGCCACTCTACATATCAACCAGAGTTATAGGCTCTTTATTGCGATGGGGTAATCACTCTTCGGTCATGCTATAATTACATCATAACCTGTTAAACTTGAGACAACCTGAATGCACCCAATGATGATTGACACCTACATTATACAACCTGAATTAACTACATTATATGAGTGCCTCCATTTCTATCATAACATAGCCACATTAAACTTGGGTCACACATGAATGCATCCTGTATTTTTTATAGCACAACTGTGCAACATAACCAATAGAGTTATGGATCACATAATCACAGTCACAAGAATTTGTTCCTTGGTTGTGATCTTGTGGTGATTCCACACAACAAAATCTGGACATGAAATTCTGAAAACCCTAAACCTCTAAAAATGAAATCTAATGAGATGTTGCTTTAAAATATGATTTTCAAACCTGGAACTACAAATCTGACTTCACAACTGAATTCTGCAAGAAGACAATGACTACCCTCAACCTGGCGATATCTTCTTGAATTTTTTTTCTGATTTTTCCCAGCCCCAAGAAAATGCGTCCTTGGATTCTCCCACAAGAAAGCATCTCAAGAGTAGAAAAAACTGTTTGCAATAAATTAGGCCTGAACTCACTTTTCTTTATGTCAGCCACAATTTGATTTTTTTCTATTTTTCATGTTTGTCAAAATTTTGACGAAACTAATAGTCAACATTTCGACAAACGTCGGGGATAAAATTTCAAAAAATTGAAAATTACACATCAAATTTTACAAGCACCTGACGATACATCAAATTATACATATTTTGTCGGACATTTTTGTTGGATTTTGCAGTCAAAGGAGTTAGTGCTCAGTAGCAACGAGGATAAACTTATTTCCATTAGTAGAGGTGGGATGGATCTTTCCTACGAGGTCGAGTCCCCACTGAGAAAATGGCCATGGCGAAGTAAGTGGTTGTAATTCTTGAGGTGATGCATGTATAAGATCTCCATGAATATGACTAGCAAAGTGAGCTCCACATATACCATGATGTACCTCTTATAAGGCTATTCGTGCTTCATTTGAGTCGAGACATCAGAGGAGAGTACTATCTAGGCTGTAACGATAAAGGGTGTCCCTGATGATGGAAAATTTGGATGGTTGTCAAATAAAGGTTTTGTGTTGGTTGAGGGACAAGTTAGAAGGGATAATTTGGTCATGCAAATAGGTGTAGATGTCTTTGTACCAAGGTGAGTCGAGACCAATAAGTTCACACACAAGTTCGGTTTTGGGGACATCGAATGCAGGGACCAACAGTTGTTCTACCAATAACTCATATTGTGAGGCATTGTTGGGGATGTCCAAGAGAGATCCAATTGTAGACATTGTGTCAATTGCTTTGTTTTGTATTCTCGGTATTTTCTCAAAGGAAATATTATCAAAGTATAGTCTGAAGTTGTCCACCATGTGCTTGTAGGGCATTAGTTTCTCATCCTTGGTGTCATAATCATCATTAACTTGCTTAATCACTAATTGAGAATCACCATAGACCTGAAGATCCTTGATTTTCCATTTTATTGCCATTTGGAGACCAATCAATAATGCTTCGTACTCAGCTATGTTGTTTGTATATGGAAATTCTATTCAGAATGACTTGGGAACGAAATCTCCTTGAGGTGTGATGAACAAAATTCTGGCTCCTAAACCATGACTTGTGTAAGATCCATCAAAATACAACTTCCATGTTGTTGGTGTTTTTATGAAAAAGATTGATTCATCTAGGAAATTGAATATCAAAGGATGGTCTACTTTTACAGGTGCATCTACAAGTTGATCAACTATCACTTGTCCTTTTATTTCTTTTCGGCCAATGTACTCAATGTCATACTCACTTAGGATCCTAGCCCACTTCGCTAGTCTTCCTGTCAGAGTTGCTTTGTTGAGAAGATATTTCAGAGGATCAATCTTGGCAATCAATTTTTTCTTGTGATTCAACATGTAATGTCTCAATTTTTGGGTCGCAAATACAACTGCTAGACATGCTTGTTCAATAGGGCTATAGTTCAATTCATATCCGACTAAGGTGCAATTGATATAATAAATTGCTCATTCTTTGCCATCATTGTCATTCTGCACTAGAAATGCCCCCAATGCTGATGAAGCTGTTGTCACATACAATATCAAATGTCTTCCATCAATTGGAGGAATAAGAACGAGTGGAGTCAATAGATAATTCTTGATCTGATCGAATGCTTCTTGACACCTTTTTGTCCAATTGAAGGGTATTCCTATTCATAACAGGTGTTGAAATCGATGAATCTTGTCTGGTAGTTGAGCAATGAACCTACAAATTGATTGTAATCTTCCTTGTAATGTCCTTAACTAACTAATGTTGGTTGGCAGTGGCATTTCTAAGGTGGCTTTTACTTGGGTGGGATCAACTTCTATTCCTCTGTGAGAGACAATATATCCAAGAAGCTTTCCCAATTAGACCCCAAAAACACATTTCTTTGGGTTTAGCCTCTGTTGGTACTTTTCTAGTTGTGTGAAAATCTTGTCCAATACTACTAAGTGTCCACTTTGTTCTAGAGATTTAGAGAGAAGGTCATCAACATAATCTTCCATAAGTGCATGCATATAATCATGAAAAATAATGGTCATGGCTCTTTGATATGTAGCTATGGCATTTTAAAGCCCAAATGGCATGACATTCCAACATAAAGTTCCCCAAGAACATGTGAAAGCTTTCTTCGGTTGATCTTTAGGAGTAATTCTTATCTTATTGTAGCCCAAGAATCCATCCATAAGTGATAGCATTTCATATCCAACAATAAGGTCTACTATGATGTCAATATTCAAGTAAAGGAAAATTATCTTTAGGACAAGCTTTGTTAAGATCTCTAAAATCTATGCATACTCTGATTTGACCATTTGGTTTGGTGACAGGAACAAGGTTTGATATCTAATTTGTGTAATCAATAGAGAGAATGAATCCAACATCCAAGAGCTTATTCAGTTCCATCTTAACCAAGAGTGCAATCTGTGGGTGCATTTTTCTCAACTTCTATTTATATGGCTTAGCATTTGGTAGCAGTGGTAGCTGATGCAAAACAAGTTTGAGATCTAATCCAGGCATATCAGCATACAACCATGCGAAATTGACTTGTCTTTCTGAAAAGAATGTTATAAACTCAGGCTTTTCCTTAGTGGTCAAAGATGTTGCCAACTGCATGATTCTAGATTTGTCTTGTGTACCAATGTTCACTTCTTCTGTTTCTTATATAAGAAACATCAATCTCTCTCAGTCTATAGGGAGACAGTCCAGTCCTCCATCCTCGAGTGCCTCAGAGAGGTTTTCACCTTCGGATACGTCCTTTATTTTTACTTTTTCACGGTCAGTAAGCGCCTTTCAATTTTCACCTGAAGACCTATTATTTTTATTTTTACATTTTTCATTTTCAGTTTTGCGACTAGAGGATGAAATAGCCTCACCAAAGTATGTTGCATAATTAAGTTCTATGGAAAATCCAACTTTATGATCCCCACTTGGTATTCCTTCACGAAGTCCCATGAACTCAAAAATTGCTTTGTCATTCTCGAAAGTGTCCAAACTTGGTGGTTCTTGTAAATCCTAATCTATGAGTTGTGGGTAGACTAGAGGTAAGCCATCATTGGTATTGTCAAGGGTCATAGTGTAGGTAGGTAGGGTAAATATAGAAGTAGATTCATTAGGGTCCAAGGGGCAGAATCAATGGTTTCCCAAAAGTGTTTGATCCATTCTTCTCTTTTCAAGGGGACCTTTGGACAAGGGTGTAAAGACTTGGCGGGGGACCAACTTTAAACATTTGGAAAAATCTTTCCTCAAAGGAAGGCTCACCAGGTTCTCTAAATGTTTCCTCAAGGAAATAATTTCTAAGGGATATATTGGATTCTAGATCCCATTCCCATTCATTAGAATCAGAGTCGGTATAAAATTCCTCCAATGTCTTGATTTCATTTGAAGCATTGACAGTCTCACTCGAAGGTAACCTGATACCCCAGATAGTCACTTTCACTGGTATTAACCCTAGCCCTTGGTGTTTTAGTAATTTAGGAGGTTGCAAGGGTTCCATCATTCCTTGTTTATTTATGTTGAGGCTACTATGTCCATCATATCCTTGTCTTTTCATCATTAGGAACCCTTTTCGGTACTGTTCCACTGGCAATTTCTTAGGTTCAGTGTCCTCTTCTTCTCTGTACAACCATGTGAGAATGTGGTCATCGAAAGAATCTTTGGATAGCTCCCCCTATTTAATGAAGGTGGTAGGCGATTATGGATGATGACCTTAGGTTGCATGAGATGTAGTTTTCCATAAGACTTCGGTGATTTAGGTAATTTTCCAATGAAAAAGAGACTCTTCATGTTGTATTCTCTGTATCCTTTGTCTTGAATCTGGAATTTTGGTGTGGAAGGTGTGGTGAATGGGGTGGATGATTTGACAAGGTTGGATGGATCAATGTAGTTAGATAGAGTGGTGGATGAATTGGAAGCTGAGGCCTCTCAATTGATGGGCACTTGTCGTTCAACAATTCCTTTTAGGTTTGAACAATACTGAAAAGGATTAGGGTCACCAAGAATAGTAATTTTAGTGCCATTATATGGAAACTTGAGGCATTGGTGGTAGGTGGATGGGATATCCCTCATGGCATGAATCCATGGGCGACCAAGGAGAAGATTGTAGTGAAAATCCAGATCCAAGACATGAAATAATGTGTTTTGTATGGTTGGGCCAACTCATATAGGAAGTTAAATTATGCCTTCGGACAAACGCATAGCATCATCATAAGCTTTGATCACAATTTTCTTGGTTTTGTCTATACAATTCTTAGAGTATCCCAATGCTTTCACCAATTTTAGTGAGCATATATTCAGAATTGCTCCACTTTCTACTAGGACTCATCTGATCTTATGTTTATTAACACATACTTCAAGGTGGAGGGGGTCGTTATGATCAGATTTTGGTGCAGAAAAGTCTTGTTGGAGAAGGTGACATGGTGCGGCATAGCTAGGTATCCAACGATGGCCTAAAATTCATTAACATCTAGGTTAGCAGGTATGAATGCTTCTTGCAATGCTTTATCGAGGATAGCTCTATGTTGTGGTGAAATGCGAAGGAGTTCCAAGATAGGGAGTTTTCCCTAGCTGATCTAGGAGATTATATTGACTTCTCAGCTATGAATTGGAAGGAGTTCTTGGAATAGTTATCTTGGTTCGGCGGGTGGTAACAACACATTTTGAACTTGGCTTATTTATAGTAATAGTGGCAATGCAACCATCAAAGGGTTTCACATTAAGAATAATAGTGTTGTAATCATGTTTAACAGCGGAATAATTGGCATTATTGTTGTTCCCTGAACTAGAGGCTTTTCCTTTGTCATGGTCTTGCAAGGGAGTTTTGAATATGGTATGATCAGGATTGGTTTATCCTCGTGAATCTCCTACTGATATGGTCCCATTTTCAATGAGGTCTTGAATAATGTTCTTGAGCATCCAACATCTAGCTATTTTGTGTCCTTTTCCATAGTGATACTCACAGTATTCATCTTCTTTCCACCAATCAAGGTTGATCAATGAGGGTTCATAGTTTTTGGTGTCTGGTAGTGTGATGACATTAGACTACAAAATTTGTTTGAGAACTGATTCAATAGGTTCACCCAATTGAGTATATGTTCTTTTAGGGCAGGGAGGGCCTCTTCGTTGTTGATTATTTTGGATTGCATTTAGCATTTTTTTTATCTTGTGGTTGGTTGTTTGGTGTATTGGTTGTATTTGATGAGGGAGGACCTTTAAGATGAATGGTTGGACCTTTGGTTATTAGTTTAGCATCAACAACTCCATCACTTGTGATATTCTTGTTTCAAGACTAGTACTTGCTCTTGTCATTGTTGGGTTTTGGGTTCTCCTTGTGTATCTTGACTAGTCATTTTTTGATAATAGCTTTCTCAATAAGGAAACCTTTCTCAAGGATCTCATCAAAGTTTGTGCGACATTGGATTTTAATTCGACTCATCAATTCTTTGTTAAGGTTTTCCACAAACATGGTGACAAGTTGTTTCTCAAGAATGTGACAAGGGAACTTTCCAACCAAACCTCGCCATCTCTGGTAAAATGTTGTAAGTTATTCCCCTTCTTCCTATTTGGTTGTGCTCAATGTTGTAAGGGTGACATCATTTTTTATTAGAAACCAAGATCAGACATGCAAACCCAAAAACCTTCCACATAAGAGAAAATCAAAAAAAGAAAAGCTATTCCAAAAAGATGTGCAAAATAATATTATTCAGGAATTCATAAATTACATGAGATGTTTTTCTTTCTAAAAGAAATGTATGCATAACCCTAATCTTATCTTGAGCAACAAGATAGCTCAACAAGATAAGGATGACAATAATTAACCTAGGAATTAAAATATTACCTAAGTAAAGTTATGCAAGTGTAATTAAATAATTAATTACACTAACACCCCCCCCATAAGTGCAACTTAGGGAGACTAACAAAGCATGCACCTAAAACTAAGATGAATGCAAGAAAGCATGAATGGGTCCCGAAAACAAGGTTTGATCAGGTACCCCTATACAAATGCAATAACGGGGTAGAGAAGGAAAACTCAGTGGGACAAAACCCCCTACAATGAGATGACTGTTGCAAAGAAGCACTGGAAGAACACTGTGGAGTAACACTGGAACCGTAATCTAAAAAGCAAGGAAAGATACCTTTGTTTACAAGAAACCAAAGCGGAATCATAATAATGCAACAGCAAACCCGATGCCACAGAACACTGGAAAACTCACAAACTGGAACAACCCTGGAATTTGTAAAGCAACAATAGATGAAATGATGAAAGAATCTGGAAACTATGTATCTTGATTCTAATGCCAAACTGAGACTAAAACTCTTCCATGGGAACAAGTACCATAAATACTCTGGAACATTAACCATAAAAACATGGCCCTCAAACTGAGATGGATCTAAACCAATGTGGATCAAGAACCATAAACTCCCAATCTGAAGTGCGAACCAATGTGAATCTGATATGTGTCAAGCAAGAGAAAGATGTGGCCAAAAGAAACTAAGAAACCAGATATAACCCATGTGAGTTGTCATCAAAACAATATGGAGATCAAATTGCATGCACACTCTAATCGGATTATTATGCAAGAAACCCCCTCTGATGGAACTTTATATTTTCATTTATTACAATAC
>VDFB02145181.1:0-22733 GCA_007258455.2 Sequoia sempervirens
TGTAGGTGTCGATTTACCAGTTTTTCAGCATGTGCAAGTTTGAAATGTTCTTTGATTGCTGTCAATGTTTGAGGTCGACTCACCTCTAGGAAATCCACCACATTTCATATTTGAAATATTCAAAATTGAGTTCTGTCAATTTACATGCCATTGGAAGTGGGAAATCGATGGGCAGGGGCTCTATAAATAGAAGTCCTGTTCATTCTTCTTCACTTTCTTCTTGAATCCGAATTTCATCTATTTTCTGGAGAATATCTTGTGAGTTTTATTTGCTAAGAGCCATTTATATTTCTAAGAGCCATTTATATTTCTGAGAAGTCATTTATACATTCCTGAGAATTGTTATTGAGGAATTACCAATTCACCATCATCAAATATCTGAGCTTTATTCAGCTGTGACCAATGACAGGCTGAATAATCATTATTAGAGGAGTATATTTCTGAGTCAGAAAGATATCAATTTGAGATTATAATCTGAGTGAGAAGGGCAGAGGCTTGTGAAGAATTTGCGAGTTGATTAATTGACCTGAGGTACTATGAAGACAGATTGTGACTTCATCTTTTGAAGGAAAGCTAAAATCAGGCATGGGATATTCTTCTACTATCCATTCTATTCTTGAATATTAAAATATTATGGATTCTTTGTGTTTACTGTTTGTGCATAGGTAGGAAGTCATTTCATTAACTACATTTCTATGTAATAGAGAAAATGAGTTATTATATGAATTGCATACCTGACTGTACCTAGGAAGTGAATTGTGTAAAGGTTAAAGTTGCATAATTGCGTGATTTGCATTACTTGTATGATCTCCATATAAGGAGAATATGCTTGAAGTAGTTACTAAATACTAGGACGGAAATGAAGGCATTAAATTAAGTAATGATCACAGCTTAAGTTATTATATTAACTTAGATAAGCTTATGAAACCTCTAGGATGAAGATTTCCAGTATAGGAGGGGATTTTGTGATTACTTGTTATGCTGTTTCATTTCTAGTAGGTTAGTATGTTGTAGGATGTCTAGGGTACGTATTACCCACTGAAGGACAAACCTATGCGCAGTGTAAGGAAGCCTTAAGTCAAATCGACCCTGACTAGTGCATGTAATAGATGACTTTCATTCGAAGTACTAAATGAGAATACTTTGGCCAAAGTAGTGAAATGTACAACATCTACTTAGGTGTGAGATAGTTGAGACTACACTGTCAGTTTGCCGTGATCTCGTATTACATACTAGTTCGAGAGTTTCCGGATGCACAGGACCTAGTTATGTAGGACACAACACTATGCTCAGTTGGTAATCGCTTACCGGATACCCTACCAATCTCTTCGTTCGAAGGGAGGGCCATCTATCGAAAGATAGGTGTGCGGGGGACCGCATTATAAGTCGGTGGTTGGCAAAAAAGTGCCCAAGTGATGTTTCTCCTCCACAGCAAGTGGCCGATGTACCAAGATTTGAAAGGATGGACTCCTAGACCTTCTTACTATTATTTGTGGAAAAGCTTACGAGCTATGTATGTATCTTGTGCTTTATTACTTTGTTGATTTCTTTGAAAAGAAGTAGATTAAAAGTTGAATAATGTTGTATGGTGTTTTCAAATTGAAAGGAATTTTTTTATTCGAATAGCATTGTCTTTACTTATTGCTGTTAAAGTTAGCGAATTTTTATTTTACGTACGGGTTAGGTCTTTACAGATTCTACTCGTTGCTCCAGTGGTTTGGAGATGGATGACTCAAATCAGCATGGAGTAGTTGTGTAGTTTGTGAATAATCCATTATTCGAGTTTGATGTTGGATTGGTTTATGACAATCCACTCTTCGAGCTTGATGTTGGTCTTCCTCCAGGTGCCAGTACAGAGTTAGGTGATAATTGTAGTGTTTTGGATCCTTCTAGTGCATTAGGATTACGGGAAGGGCTCACTGAGGAGTTTTACACGGTGTACATAGTGAGGAATGCCTACAGTTTTGTTTTTGATTCACCTATACACGATTTGTTTCAGATGCACAGTTTTGATGTGCATGTGGTGGACAGTTGGTATGATATCTTACGCTACTTGTGATTAATAGAAACCCTAGTTTCCCCTGTTTCCGAATCTGACTGTTTTTTGATTGATTTGAGTATTTTTGGTTTTTTGACTGTTTTTGGGTTTTTTGCTTGAATAATAAAGAATGCGATTTTGCTAGAATGGAGTAATAAATTCAAATAAAAATCATATGGATGCTAACTGAAGCAAATAGCTATTGAAATGAGTAATCAATATATTTATTGTGCCTTCCAAGACATTACAATGCTGGATCTTTGACATGCAAAGTAAAAGACAAGTAGATTTTCAATATTCAAAAAGAACCTGATTTCAGCCGCCCTTGAGAAGAAAGAGATCAGTATGGCTGTCTAAATGTAGATTCTCCTCTGTCAGAAGATGCCAAATGCTCCCAGATGCCCAAGCGCCTTCTTCTATGAAGTCAGGCTGCAAGAATGAAAAGCGATCTGCTCTCAGAGAATAAGTACGGCTTTTAATGAAGATGTACGGCCTGCTGCAAGGTACGGCTGTGTCAGACCAGCAAGTACAAATCGTACGGCCTCCTTCAATCAATGTCCAAACCCTATGAAATGATGCGCCTTGAAGAATATATGTTCTCTGGTTGAAACCCCAACAAAACTCTGACACTGAATGATCTCTGGATGCTCTGTAATTTCTTTTGGATGAAGAAATCCCTCTGCCTGGCAATAAATCGGATGATATTTCACACCCTCTAAATCACTCTCACTGGAGATGGCTCGTTCCCCAATGCTTTGAGATTGAAACCCTAGGCTTCCGTGCTCTGACGAAACTTGATCAATTTTCAATTCACAATAATCATAATGGCTCGATTTTCCAATGCAAATTCCTTATACACACTGAAAAGTGCGATTTCCTTAATAATAGGGAATCATTAAAAAGTTCGAACTTTTTATTTTAATGTTTCAATAGTCTCCAGCCAAATTTTTAATCATAAAATATAATTGCCAATTGGCCCCTTCCATGATGGGCGACCCCTTCACTGAAATCACTTAAGTTATAATAAAATATTATAACTTTATATTATAACGCTTCCACAATTAATATTTAATTAAATCAATTAAATATTAATATCTCTCTCAATATTCACCCGATGCTCGAGCCGTCTGAAGCTGACGAATAAGGAAGTGATTTTGCACGTAATCAATCCATACTGCTAAAAATAGGCAGTCCACCGAAAGGTCAATAATGCTAAAAATAGCAACTCGGCTAGAAGCGTCCGAACGAGCCCTAACGAAGTCAACTGATCCCAAACCGACAAATCTGAAGTCAAGAGCCAAGCTCCAAAATGACTTCTATCCAACCTATCACCAATGCAGGGTCGATAATAGGCTAATCCTCGCGTTCGAGATGCCTCAACTAGAAGGGACATGACACGCAGCTCTATGGGAAGCAAACTTTGTCATCATTTTGAATCGCTTCCCCTTGAGGTTCATACTCCTGAGATACCTGATATTGAGGTGGATGTGGTTCATAGTGATTTTTCAGTTGTTTTGATGCTAGTGTTGCAGGAGTTGGTTGGTGATATCAAGGACATTACACAGCTCTTCCCTTGGGACCCAGGTGGAGTGATCTTTTAGAGGGTTTTCTTTTGGCAGTTGAGATTTGTAATGTCCCCACTCTAGTCAGTATTAGTTGCAGATGGGTTAGCCTATTACTTGGATCCTCGTAGACTAATATGTTTGGATAGAGGGTCTCAGTGAGAGTTGATGGAGGCTATGTTCCACCAAGTTTCCTGTACAGGGGGATGGTGGAACGGTGGGACGTGTTTCGGGGACGACATTTTTTTAGGGGATTTTTGGGGACGGGGGGACAGCTATATATATATATATATATAGGGAAATTTCAGATATTTATATGAGTAATGATAATCATAACAATGAACATTGATAAAGCAAATGTAATCACCAATCATATTGACATATACATTTTAGAGTCGAACAAATTAATACTACAATTACTTAATTGCTTCCATAATTCATGTCAAACAATTAATGTGCATATGATATAAAATTTTAAAAATAAAATGCCCAAAGGACAAGTTTGCACTACAAATGTCAAAATGACAAAGTCACAAATGTCCAAACCATAGTAATAGAAAGTATGATGGCTGCCTCTACTTGACATTTGCCAACATTGCATCAAAATCAGACTCAAAGTCTGAGTCACTGCCAATTTTTCTCTTGCTCACTTACCTCTTAGCTGCAATTTTTTTTTGGAATTTTAAAATTAACTCAAATGGCTTTGAAAGCGAGTTTTATGTTTCATTTTAGGCTTGGGAGGGTGTGGGGTCCACTTAGAAACAATAAAAAAATAAGCATTTTTAATTTCAAAGTTTTTTTCTTTGTAAAAACTTGCTGGAAAAAAGGGGACGACTGGCTGTCCTCGGGATGGTTAGGGGACGCCTGGGCATCCCCTAACTGTCCAGGGGATGGCGGGTCGTCCCCTTGGCGTCCCCGAGACGTCCCCGAGACGGGTACGGGGGTAAAAGCGTAGGGGACGCGTCCCCGTGTTTCCTTGGATGGAGGTTGTTGTCACTCTATTTCCTTAGTTCAGTATCGGGTTCAGTTCCAAGCCTTTGTAGATCAGTGTTTGGTTTAGTTTGAGGGACTTATTTATAGTAAGTCAATCTGGCAGTGATGCTATTTTTAGCGAGGGCACTTGGACACATGGGGGTTATACAGTGTTGACCCTAGCTCTGACGACACATCAAAATATTGAGTATTGAGGGAGATATTAATATTTAAGTGGTTAAGTTATATTTAATTATTAAAAGGGATATTATAAAGGTATAATTTAACTTTATAAAAGTGAGCCACTTAAATTTAATAAAGTGAAATTAAAAGGTAAAACAAGAAGGTATGCTCAAGTGAAATGATTTATCTTAAAAGAGTATAAATTGGATTAAATACATTTTAAATGTATTAAAACCTTTTTAAGAGGAAATCGTGCCTTTTTGGAAATCGTGCCTTTTTGAGGAGAATATAAAAGAGGCAAGAGACAAGTCAACCTCATTCAGAATTGATCATTTGACATTATTTCTTGGCTTCTTTGAAGTTGTGCTTGAGACAAGGGTATCAACATATTACCACCATTGGAGAACGAAAATTCTTCAGTGTCTGCAATCTTGAAGCTGTGGAAGACCAGCTGAATCATTGCTTCAGAGAGGGCTTCATTCTGGAGACCATTTGTGCCTGCAACAAATTTACTATATAGTTATTTAGCAGTTTTCAATAAAGGAAAGGGCTTTATCAGTTGGGACGCCTTATTTCCTCAACCATTCACACCAATAATCAGGTCATACATTCCTTCTTGTTGGCTATACTGTAACAACCTGATCCTTCGGTAAAGTAAAATTTCCATAATTTACATCCTACGAGTAAATAAACGTGTTAACATGACTTTGCAATAAAATTTTTCCTTTTCTTCATTGATAATACATGAACAAGATGCCATATCAAATTACAATAAAAATTCCATTTCATTATAATAACTTCACAAGTACATGAAACAAGAATACATACCTTAACTAACATAGCTCCAATGAGCTTTAGAACAAATAGTAGTAAGAAGGTCCAGGAGATCGTCCTTTCAAATCTTGGTACATCGGCCACTTGCTGTGGAGGAGAAACATCACTGGGCGCTTTTCCACCAACCACAGACTTATAATGGGTCCCCTGCACACCTATTATTCAATAGATGGCCCTCCCTTCGTCAAAGAGATTGGTAGGGTATCCTTTAACGATTACCAACTGAGCATAGTGTTGTGTCCTACACAACTAGAACCTTGCTATTTCACAATCTCGAACTAGTACAAGGATCACAATGAACTGACAGTGTAGTCTCAACTATCTCACACCTAAGTGGATGTCGTACATTTCACTACTTTGGCCAAAGTATTCTCATTCAGTACTTCGAATGAAGGTCATCTATCATAAACACTACTTAGGGCCGATTTGACTTAAGGCTATCTTACTCTACACGTAGGTTTGTCCTTCAGTGGGTAGTACGTACTCTAGGCATCCTACATCACGCTAACCTACTAGAAATGAAAAGCATAAGAAGTAAATTCAAAGTCCTCTCCTATTCTGGAAATCAATATCCTAGGAGTTACACAAGCTTCTCTAAGTTAAGCTATTAACTTAGGCTGTGGATTGTACTGACTTGATGCTATCATCCCCATCCTAGTATTTAGTATCTACTTTTACATGCTCTCCTTATATGGAGATCATACAAGAAATGTAATGCACATAATAAGCAACCTTTAACCTTTATTCATTTTACTTGCTAAGTACAAAAAGGTAAAGCAATTCATAAACAACTCATTCTTTCTTTCACATAGAAACACAGTTATGATTGTCTTTCAACCTATGCACAACAGTAAGCATAAAGATTTTGTTTTTAATTAAATAACCAAGAATTGAGTGGATAGTAGAAGAATATCCTATGCCTGTTCTCAAAGCTTCCTTCAAAGAAGATGTCTTAGCACTTGAAACGACTGACAATTCCTCTTCAAATTGCAGACTTCACTTCTCAGCTTAACTCATGGATGCCTCTTCTCACTCAATTATAAACACTCAAAAATTGATATCCTCAACTCACAAAATTTGGTGATTGCTCTCAGTAAATGAAAAACTCACAGTAAGTAGAAAGCTCACAGCAATATGGTTGCTCTCAGGAAATATGAAAACTCAGAAAATAGAAAGAACTCACAGTAAATATGATTCTCAGAAATATGAAACTCTGAGCAGTATGAATGCACTCAGAAATTATAAGTAAACTCTCAGGAAATATGAGTAATTTCAAATTCCAATAAGCAGTGGAGAAGAATGGCCAAGGCGGCTTTATATAGAGTCCCCTGTTCATCAAAATCCACTTCTCCAGGCATGTAAACTGCCAGAACAGATATTTGAACAATTCCATGATGAAATGTGGCAATTTCCTGAGGTGAATCGACCTCCTTCAATGACAGCAAACAAGGAAATATTCAAACTTGCACATGGTGGAAATGGTGAAGCAACACCTCGTAGACGTGTTCCATTTTGGTGCGATTTGCAGCAATCTTGTTTGAGAATTTATTTCAGAAGAGAAGGTCAAGGCTGTGTGATTCCCACATTGCTATTATTTGTGGCTTGATGGACATCAACCAGCGTTTCATCCCCAGACCTGGTCTATGTCGTGCGCTTCAGGCGCGACATTTTCACTTAGCACAGCTTCATTTTATTTTATTCACATTTCAAAAGTTTCATTTTAGTTCACAATGAAATATTTCTCCTTTATTAAGTTTGCCATGATTTATCTCCAAAAGATTCGATTCAAATAATAAAGCTTTGATATTTCATCCTTTGATTTTAATTGATTTCTATAGTTAAGGATTTCGATATCTCATGAATTGATTTATTCATTGACTTTATGAGTTTTAAAAATAAAGTCTTCATTTAACTATATCAATTCCCTCTTTATTTCAAATTAAATAATTTATATATATATATATATATATATATATATTTAACTATATACATATATATATTATTATAGTTTTATTTTACTTTAATATATATATATATGTATATATATTTAAATATGCTTATATATACATATTTCGGTAAAACTATAATATATATATATATATATATATATATTTATATAATATTAAATATATACATATATATTTACATATATAAATATATACACATTTACATATTTATTTGGTAAATACATATATTGCGAGCTAGTCAGCATACTTTCAATATACATATCTATGTATATGTGTATATATGTGTATATGTAAATTCCAAGGTAATATTAAAATAATATTATAATATCCACAGATAATAGGTAGCGTGTGTATGTATATACATGTATATCCTTGTATATTCCACAGTGTACATGCTATATACATGTATACACATACCCACTCAACCTATTCACTTAAATTCATTCACGTTTCCCACACAATGATCATAGCATAGTAAGTCAGATAGATAAATAAACATCACTCACAAAGCACAAAGAAGTAAACAAGACTCCTAAGCCTACAGATGACTTATCAAGACCAACTTAACTGACTTGGTTCCTCCAAACATATAATGATGTGAGTGTATGCTCAATTGGTTCTCGTCCTGTTATGTAATGTCCCCTTCTCACAGTAATCAGCTCAATTACTCTTCAACCTATTCCGGAGGCCCGTAGGCTTGTTGAGGTAAAATTAGGGTTTCCTTGCTTGGAGGTTTGAGGCATTTTCTGGGTGTTTACTATTTATAGTAAATACTATTTTTAGCAGTGGTCCTGTTGGCAGTGCTTCAGTGTGTTTCTTTTCTTGTTGGAGCAGTTGGTATTTTTGATGCAGACTTTCAATATGCAGTATTTGTGGCATGTTTTTAATTACAAGGCAATTAATGTTCTATTTTCCAGTTGACCCCTTGGCCTAGTGGAATAACTTGAAGTTGTGTTTAAAAGAGGGACTTGGAGTGGGACGCCTTCATTAAGGTGTTTTAATATTTTTTTATAAAGTTTTTATGTTGCCTTGAACTGGGACGCCATCTTGAGGAATTATGAATTTTGGAAATTTGAAAAGTTTCTCCAGTGGCTTTTGGCGTGCCTTGAAGGGAAGTTGATGAGTTTTATTCTTTTCTATAAAAATGAAGCTTGCTCCAACATTTGGTATCCATGAAATTATGCTAAAGTTATGTTGTCGAAATGACAATTGATATTTTTCTTCGAGGGATGCTACCTCCTAGCCATTAACCAATTTCGTGTTTGAAATACAACACCTAGTTGGTCATTTGCTGCTTCTCAAATTAGACTAGCAGATTGAGCTCATATGTTGAAGAATTTTGGAGTTATTTACAGTTTTGGGTTTGCTGGTTCATCTACAGCTGAAGGTGGTTTTTGCATACAGCTCTTGGAGTGAATTTATTTTGCTTGTGGGTATCTTACCAAGCTATTCCTACACCCAAGGCGACCATCTTTGGAGATTTGCAGATTTTAATTTGAAGTTTTGGATTTTTACTTGCCAAAATCGCCCTTGCTCAAGACCATACCATTCTAGACATTGGGAAATGTGCAAAGGAAATTAATACTCATCTTTTGAAGCTATTTCTTCATCATGGCATGGGCGCCTATCTTCCAAAAGATTATTGCAATTGATTTCACGTCATTCGGAGGTAAATTGATCAAATTATGAGCATTTTATGGTGTTCTCTGTTAGCTGGTCAAAATTTCCAGAACTCAGATTTTTATATCAGATTGCATTAGTTTTCTGTTTTGGTTCTTTACTTCATCATTGGAGTGTTAAATCAACGAAAGAATTCATTCTCCTCTTCTTAGCATTGTTCTCTATCATTGTAATTTGTAATTTGCAGATTTCATGATTGTAAGGTTGAGATATAGTAGTACTAATCCAACCATTTTAGTTTCTGCAATTACTTGTTAAATTTCACATTAATTACCCCTTGATGGTTTACCGCCAGTGTGGAGAATGAACATTTGATCTCTCATTGTACCCACTGAAAAGTGGAGAATTCCCACTCTTGAGTGGATGCCCGCCGCAGCGGATGAATTAGATAGTTTGATTCTTCATGGCTGGTTATCCGCCTAAAATTACTTTCAATTGTAATAATTACTCTGTCATATGTTAGCACCTCGCCCTCACTGGATCTTGAGTGCACATTCTTGATGTTGAGTTTTATCTTCAGTTTCAGTTGCATTCTATTTATTGTATCAAGTTGAATCCTAGGGATCCTCTGACCATATGCCCGCCCCTCTTCCTTAAGTGGTTTTAGGGCGCATTCTTGGTTAGAGTTGCTTTGATAGTGTTTGGATTTGGCGCTAACGCTAATCTAGTTGGCCAAGTGTTGGTTTGTGTTGTGTAAATTCAACGAAAAAAATTGGCTAGCATATTTCGCTTTACCAACCAAGCCGTGTCGAAAGTGATATTTCTCCTATGCCCTGAGGAATGGCCCCCGCACACCATGACACGAAATGGAAGCGCATATGCTCACAACAAAGCAGTATACATGAAACATCTCAAAAGTTAGAATAAACATTATTCAATAACTTGCATGCAACATTAACCAAGAATTACATCAATAGACGTATCGGTCAAATGAGACAATCATTTAAATAGGAAACATTCATTTTGATAACAAGAACAACATGTTTTATTCATCTGAATGATTTAATCATTACAATTTATTGCCCTATGCAATAGTAGCTATACAATCGTGGTGTAACACGTACATCATCATTGGGAGGCCTGCTTGCATCTAGCTAGGACGTGTGAGTTGGAGGCTGAAACGCCTTCACTTTGGGGCTTCTCTTTGTTTCTCTTTGGACATGTTGACGGGTTTTTTATGACCGCACTAACACAAAATAAAGTTTCCCAACGGTCACTCTATTCTCTCTTGATCAAAGTATCCAACATGCTGAGATTGCAAGAAAGCACATGCGTTCAACTCCAAGGTTCCTTTTATGCAGTGGAATAGATTCAATTGGTTCGTTGTGATTTGCTGGTATCACGAGGGGGACTTACGTAATTGTTCGACAACAGACAACAAACAACAGACTGAAGAGAAAAGGGGGGTTTTTCACGTGGTTCGAGGGATTTGTTGATGAAGTGCAGGTTTCCTAATACTAACTAGAAAAGTGTGGAATTGAATGGCTGCAACGATTAGAAAATCTATATCCTAACCTAAGTGCGGGATGCGAAGATCAACTTCAGCAAACTTCAACCAGACTTAGCTTTGCCTCGCTTCAGACAGCTTCCACGAAGCCAGTGCAATCTTCAAGGGAGTGGCTAAAGGTATTCAAATCACAATTCAACATAAGGACACCATCACAACGATGCATGACAACATGTGAATCATAATTGAAGTTAGGTTCAAAAGGTTCCAGTTGACCACGCAAGGCAAACCCACCATCAGTAAGCTCGCTAGTGGTATGGATTAGACGAAGCTTGCTTGGATCAAACACCGCATTCCACAACTATCTACGTACATGAAATAAAATTTACTCTACTTTAAGTTCTACTTTAAAATCCTACATGAATCAAAAGGATGAAGAAATCTTGCTAGCTACTCACAATAAAAGATGAAACCACCATCAATGAAAACTCTTTTTATTATGAGAGTGTTCACAACATCTTCTTATGTAATGTGCCCTTCTCAAACTGATGCGATCGTAGCAGTTGTACTTTTAAGAGCGAAGGCTAATGGAAGGTGATGGAACACTATTTTTTGAGAGTGTTGCTTTCGGAGATGATGGATTCAATGGCCAGTTCTTTACGGGTTTTGAGCTTAGTGGTATGTTCATCTGGCATTGAGCACTTTCTAGAATTTACTATTTTAGTAAATTCTATTTTTGGCAGCTTTCCAGTTGGGTTCAGCTTGGTTGACTTCCTGCTTCAGTTTGGTCAGTTGACTTGCTCAGTATTGGCTTCAGGGCACTTTCGGAGAAATAAGTCAAGTCATTTAATTTAAAGTCACGTTTAAATATTATATTTTGACGTTGACCCTTGGCCTAGTTGATTGACTTAATGTTGTTTTAAAAAGGTGGTCTTTTGAGGGTGGCGCCCTCATTAAGGAATATTTTAATTATTACTAAGTCAAAGCAAGCTTATGTTGGGCGCATTTATCAAAGCATGGCATTTAATTAAAATATCACATATTGAACCTTGAAGAAGAAAGTACGCCATCTTTGAGGAGATTAGGGTTTGGCTTGAAAGTGATTTTAGGGTTAAGTGAAGTCAACTGGAAAATTATAAAAGGAAGGCCTTGAGCTTCATTTCATTATCTTTGGTCGACTATACTGTTATGCTGCCGGATTGGCTCTGGAAACTGCTTCGAGGAATGAAGGCCTCCTAGCTCGGGCATCGCTTCGTGTTTGCAAGACAACATCTAGTGGTGATTTTAGCTTAGATTTGTGAGATCATTGAATATTGTGCATTGTAATCTGCATTTCGAATCTTTAGATTTCTGTTTCTGCATATTAGTCAAGTTCTGGAAATTGCATGTTACTACAGCAGATTCGTACTTTCATTTGTAACTCAAAAAAGACAAAAAAATAGGTTATGGGTATTGCATAAATCAATTAGTTTAAGCTAGGCGCCCAAGTGTGCTAGATTGTGGATTTTTCCGAGAAGTAATATATTTTATAAAAGAAATCGCCCTTTCTCCTTGAGCCGTACTTTTCAGTCTTCTTGAAATTCGTGCATTAAATAATGTCTGCATTTTAGGTCTGTTCTTTGGCATTAGTTTGTGCGCCTCCTTCATATTAGTGTTTTGCCGTAGATCTCAAGCAGTTTGAACAATTAGAGAGTGAGATTTGAGCAATTCAAGAAATCTGCTGTTGCTGGTTATTCATTGAAAAGTGCAGGGTCTGTTATACAGTTTGGAGAAAGCAGCCAAGTTCTTCATTGAATGGTGGAGAGAAATCTGCAATAGCATTGTGGAGACTTCCTTGAGAATTGACCAAGCTTGGAACAAGGTTGGATCTGTTTAACAACATCTTCATTTTCAGTTTCATTTCTCAGCAAAGGAACTTATTAATATTATTGCAAACTTCACATATGCTGATTTGTAATTGATAGCAAGTTGTCATCTTTCAAATTGTATGCTGGCAGTAGTACTGACAGCCTTTAGATTCTTGCTTATCAGATTGTAGTGTTCTTTCTTTCAGCATTTGATATTGTATGTAATCCATCTCCGCCCTATGGTCGCTACTTACCCACTCTGGGTCAGCAAGCACATTCTGGGTGTTGAGTGTTTCAACTTTCAGTAGTTCCTTTCAAGCATTGCTTTTTGTAATCACTCCGTCATATGGTCGCCCCTCACTCCGCATTGGATTGGGTAGCACATACTTGACGTTGAGTTCCTTCCTGCATTTAGAATAAGAAGATCCTCTGACCAATGCTCGCCATCATCGGCGCCATACTGGTTAGAGTTGTTTCCGTACGTTTTGGTTTATCTTCTAACCTTAACGGGTACTTGCTTGTAATGTTGTAATCTGTTAATTGAAAAAGCGAAAAAAATTGGCTCGAATATTTCATCTTACAAAGCATTCAATGAGAAAGCTTTCTTTCCTTTTCAATCTAAGCTAAGCTATCAATCTATGCTATCTCTCTATGCTCTATCTCCTAGCTGTCTAAACTCTAATGATGTACAAATGAGGGGGGATGCCCCTTTTATAGTTGGCCAATTCCAATGGACGGCTCAGATCAAATTACAATGAAAGACTCAGATTGAGCCACATATGCCCTAATCAAGATTTTTCCCTAAAAACCGCCACAAAGAGAAGTGGGGTAATAAATGAGCAAAAGATTCCCACTTTCTCCCAAAGTCACTATGAGCATTTAATGCCCACTATCTTCTACAAGATTCTTGTCCAAAAATGCGTTCCCATTGTTCTTTTCTCTGACTGCAAACTCGATCAATCTGAACATCACAGCTTCCACTTCTTGAACTGATATGGCGGTACGATCTCATTCTGAAGCTCCACGATTGGAACTTCTTTCTCTTGCTTGAGTATGATTTTCCCCTTAGTTGTCATTCTTTAACTCTGAAGTGCTTGATGGTGATTTCTAACCCCTGGGCCTTCATTATTTCTTCTTCCTGATCTTGAAGGATTTTCCAGTCTTAAACTCAAGCATTTCTTCCTTGCCACCTGCCTCCCTGAGTTGGGTGCATATTAGGTCTTTGTGGAGAAATTCCAACACTTAGCCATTTCGTCCAACATCTCCCTTTGTGGTTTGGGCGCAAATGAGACATCACGGAGGAATTTGAAACATGCAACTTTTCTTCTTTCGAGATTGTAATGTTGTCCTGGAGTATTTGTTCCACCACCTCAAGTCATCATGCCTTGGTCCCGGTGTTCATCCTACAAAACAAATAAAGAGAAGAGCATCAAAACGCTTTATAATAGAAATTCACTTCACTTACCTAATCCCCATATTCTGATCTCCAAGGTCTGAGTGATCTCTGGATTTGATAGGGCTCATCATTTTCTCCAATAGACTTTGCCTTCTTCATAACCTTTCATCATGGACGCATTTAACATCTCTGAGCTGGGACATATATCATCTTGATGTTTTCATCTTCTTGCCTTAGCCATTTTATTCACCTATCCTGTCCATCTTCTTGTAGGAGCTTGACACTTCATCTTGAGGGCGCATATGAAGGCTCTTGCTTCATTACCTGCCTTAGAAAATTTTCATGTCTTCATCCATTCCCCCTTGGGTGCATTTGAGACCCCTTTAGCTTTTGTTTCCTCCCTTAGAAAATTACACACCTTGATGTCTTTGTCTTAGAAAAACTTTATTTCCTCTGGAAAATTTCATAAATTGTAAGACCCAGCGTTCACTTTAAAATCTCAAAGCAAGGCGTAAAATTATTTTCAAAATCTATTTCTCTTGTAAAATATTCAAGACCTGAAAAAATATCCCCCTTAGAAAATATTTCACAACCTTATTATATTCAAGGGTACACTTTAAGGGGTTAATTTAATTTTTTTGTTTTACCCTTGGAAAATATTTCACACTAAGGTTTGCATATTTCATACTTTCTCACTTCATGGGCGCACTAGAGGGGTCTTGTTTTTATTTTTCAATACTTTGAAATTTTTTTGGCACCTTCTTGAAGCTGGGCGCATTTACCACTTTGGGCTTCTGTTTTCAACACTTAGAAAAAATTTAAGTCACTCTCCTCCTTGGTGGCAAGGGCACATTTGGGAGGTGGAGGTTCCATTTTATAACACTTAGAATTTTTTTTGATGCCACATACTTCTTGAGGGCGCATTTAGGGGGGTCACCTTCAGGTTTTGATGCCTTAGAAACTTTCCTCAGCTTACTTCATGGATGGGTGCACTTTGGGGGTCCTGCTTCCAGTTTGAGTGCCATAGACAAATTTATGCCTCCTCTCTCATCTTGGGCGCATATGAGGGGAGTAGCTTCAATTTTCAATGCCTTAGACAAGCTTCATGCCACCTTCACCATCTGGGCGCATCTAGGGGGTCCTCCTTTTGTTCTCTCAGACTAAGAAAGTTTTTTGAAATCTCCTCTCAAGATGGGCGCATTTGAGGGGTGATGCTTCAAGTTTCAAACTTAGAATTTTTTTTTATCAACCTCTTGGAGCTTGGGCGCATTTGGAGGCTGGAGCTTCTAGTTTTGATTTACTTAGCAAATTTTCTAGGCCCTCTTCTTAGATGGGTGCATTCTAGGGGTTGTGCTTCCAATTTCTCTTGCCTTAGGAAAATTTCGAGCTCCTTCTCCTTCTTTGGGCGCATTTGAAGGGTCCTGCCTCCAGTTTATGACTTAGACAATTTTTCATCAACCCAACCAACGATGGGCACATATAGAGGGTGGTGATTTCATTTTTGATTTGCATGCCTTAGAATTTTCATCTGAAGTGTCAAATAAACCCTTGAAGCCGACTCTTGAATACTTAGCCAACTTGTAGCTTGCTCACCCTTGTTTACTATTTTTAGTAAGTTCTAAAGCCCTTGTGATTTCCATGGATTTTCAACTTTCTCGAGGCCTGATTTTCACTCACCCTGACCTTTATGACCTAATTGCCCTATTCACACCTGCCATCCGTGCTGACCTGCTATTTTTAGTAACTTCTTGATTTTCACACTTATGCAATTCCTATTGACTTGAATTTTGCCAAGCGTGATCCTCATGACCTGTTTGCCCTGTTCACACTTGTCATCCGCGCTGACCTACTATTTTTAGCCCTGTTCAGGAGGTGACTTACTATAAATAGTAAGTAGTCAGATTGCGCTCAAATTCTACCAATGGACTCCTTGAAAGATGCTGATCGTGATGGGATACATCAGTTTTTCATTTTTTCTGAGTTTTACCCCTCATTTTGAGTCCTGAAACTAGAAACCCTAATCTAACTTGCATGTGCCTCAAATGACCTCCGTTTGACCCCATTTTTGTTGCATGTTGCTCTGTTCGTGAAACTGAAGTGCTGGGGAGCTGTTGGAGTGAACCTACTAAAAATAGCAAGTGCCTGAAAAGTGACCAACCAATCGCCAGATGTGTTGGCATGTCATACTGCCCGAGAGATCTCAAAAAGCCCAGAAAAACCCAGAAAATTGGTCTGCATGCGAGCGCCTGCTAAAAATAGCAAGTCATCAACTTGACTTGCATGTGACATCATCGTGAAGCTCTCAAAAACCCATAAAGAATATCCTGACATGCATTAAAAAATCATACATGCAAACCCTGAAAATTGCTCCCGAAGTCAGAATTGCTAAAAATAACAAGTGGTCAAAATCCAATGAAATTTTGCGTGCAAGCACTTTGAAGTGTCATGAATTTAATGCAACAATTAGTTTCTCAAAAATCTCAGCAGATAGGCCTCAAATGGGGGACTTACTAAAAATAGCAAGTTGTCTGATTTCACTCAAAATTTCCAGGAAGACAACTCAAATTGTTCTAAGTGTAGTGCAATAGTCATAATTTCAAAAGTCTCAAGAAAAAGGTCCCAAATTGAGTATTTTTGTTGGTTGGAAATTTTGTATACCTTGAGGATATGCAAAATTGTGGTTTCAGCCACAGTGTGTGAGATAAACTCTCCTATTTTCAAAGGGAAGGCTCCCCCTTTTCTGTCTATTTTAACAATTCAGAAATACACTCTAACTATAAATCTATTCTAAATCTGGGTGAAACTCTGTCTTTTTCTCTTTTTCCAGAAAAGACACTTATTCTTTTCTCTTGTTTCAGAAAAGAATCACAGCTGAAAATATAAATGATTTATGAAGTAAACAAATAAAGAAGCAAAGTTTCCATAAAGGCACAAAGTCCTCCGTTGCTCCTCCGGGACGGGAAATCAAATTGAAAGCACAAAGTCTTTGACAATTTACTCTCCTATCAACCTTTTTAGATGATTTTCTGGTAATTAAGTACAGTATGTAGCAGCTCAAAATCTAACTACATGATGTACTTTTAATGCACAAACATAGAAAATAAAAGCAACACAAAGTCTGCAAGTTATCTCCTTTGCTTGAGCGTTCTACAATAGCTTCAAATGTGACAAACAACTCAAAGTCTGCAGTATCAAATCTAAAAACCAATTTAAAACTTTAAATACAATTTGCAGCTCAAAGTCTGCAAGATTGAGTTTAAATCTCTCTTGTATAACACCACAAAACCCACAATCAATTCCAGATAATGTCGTCACATCACAATTTGTACCAACACAAAGTTTGGAAGCAATTTGTTTTCTTTATTGATTGCAATCTGATTTACATCTAAACTCAAAGTCTTAGAATGCATCCACAAATTGGCAGAATTTTGTTGCATTGCCAAAAGATAAAAATTACAAAGGACCTCCTCAGGTATTTATAGGAGAGAGGTCATGAGAAAAAGGTGGGAGGATCTCAACAAACTTGAGAAAATCTCTCAACCGATAACTAATTGCAATTGACTTATTCAAAATTACAATCCAAATTGTGATTTGGTTTGTAAGAACTTACATGTAATTACATTTTCCAAAACTGCAAGGAAAGAACACTTGCAATTGCAAAACTTGTTTTTACATATACTTTGTCGAAAGTAAAATACATAATTGAAATTATTTTAAGTGTCCAAGACACGACTCTAACTACATCATCCTTCATCTGCGATGATCTTCATGCTGCTTCAGGATTTTAGAACTTGAAGTATTCAGGATTGGTGAAGAGATCTCGAACTTGGAACGAGAATTTGCATTCTTAATGATCTTTGTATCCTTGGCGAACTTCAACCTTATCACAGGCTTGGAGTAGTGCCATTTCTTTAGGAAGTTCTTCTCTTCGTTGCGTCCTTTTTCCATGCTTGATTCACTTTGTCCCCAGATGGTTTCATGAGGATTATTGACCTTCGAGCTGCTCCATGAATTATTGTTGTATCTCTTCTTCTTTTGTTCACTGATGAAGAACCCATAACACCTTATTCAAGATGAAATTGTTATAAAACAATGCCCATGCCTTGATTTATTGGTTTGATAGATCATATGTGTAAACAAGACTGACAAGGGAAGGGATAATTTGATGCAAAAATGGGCTCACAAGTGAATTTCGGGTTTTGGAAGGCTGACAGCAAGTAAGGTATAATGTAATCGGGATTTTTGGAAGCCATTGCAAGTAAAAGTGCAAGGTAGGAAAAATAAGAGGTCATTGCAAGTTTATCATTTTAACTTGTAACCTTGGTCAAAATCTCCTACTTGTAATCAGATTATGAAAACCCGATTTTCAGCCAAGGGCATCATTTTTGTAGAAAATGATAATGATGATGAAGAAAAATGGTAATGGCAAATGAATATGAAATGAAGGCAAGTGAATGAAAAGTGAAATGGAAAGGCGAATGAAAGAGAGAGAAAAACGTTTTTATGAATGAAGGGCGAATGAAGTATGATGGTGTATGAAAGAGACATGAATGAAGGGTGTGTGAAGTGGAAAAACGCATTTTCAGCCATACATTTTTTTATAATATGCAATCTTAATCTCCATAGAAAGGCAACCCAAGAACAAAAGATTTAAAGCAACAAAAACAGAAAAATAAAAAGCGCCTTGAACAAACTCAAATCTGCAAAAACGTGGCAATGGTAGAGCAAAAATGGGGAATTTAATAAAGTTGCAGACCTTGCCAAGTGTTCTTCATGCCAAAATCTCTTCAATCGAGGTACATATGAGCAAGAGCAAGCTACAAAATTCACAAAAACACTTGCAAAACTCATTTCGGGTTTTTAGAGACTCATTGCAATTTTACATTTTGTCAAATAGAAGAAATCGGACCTTTTAGCTCATTTGACAATTTCATTTTAATAAAAATAGGTATTTTTAGACAACTTAAGCAAAATCGGAACTTTTAGAAGTTTTAGCAATTTTGGAACTTTTGGAAGTTTTAGCAATTTTGCATAAGGCAGTCGGGATTTTTTGGACATTTAGCAATTTTCGGGATTTTTTGGACATTCAGCAATTTTCGGGATTTTTTGGACATTTAGCAATTTTCGGGATTTTTTGGACATTCAGCAATTTTCGGGATTTTTTGGACATTTAGCAATTTTCGGGATTTTTTGGACATTTAGCAATTTTCGGGATTTTTTGGACATTCAGCAATTTTGCTCTTAGGCTTAAATTTCCCTATTCTGCTGAGTTGTCTAAAAAACCCGAAATTGACCAAAAACACACTAAAAATGACTCAGAATTTCACGAAAACGGACAAGAGTGAGTGAAAAATGTTAGCCAAAAGGACTATAGACCCAAAACTGAAATTTTCTAACCTTTGCACCTCATAAAACGTGCCTTAGAGAGAAAATCTTCAAATTTTATCAAAATTTTGATAGGTTATCCCAATTTTTAACAAGTCAAAAATGAGGGACAACATTACTAAAAATAGTAAATTGTTAGAATTCAGAGAAAATTTAATGCGAACCTGCCTGACGCCATCTGATTGCAGTGCCAAACTCAAATTTCAATTCGCTTGCGTAAATCAACCTCAAACTGACCTGAAGAATGCAAACCCTAATTTCACCGACTTAGCCGAAATTTCAACTTAGGCTCAAAGAAATGGGTACATCTCTGGAAATACTAATACAACCGAGAGAGACAGTAGGAAAACCAACCAGATTCAAAGCCAAAAGACCCAAATGGAGCAAAATTTAGGGGGTCCCCATTTTGAATGGGGTGATGTGTGAAAAGGTCACAATAGGATGCCTTGCACAATCAGGCTGTTTCATTTCGTTTCCATCAGGGAGAAACCAAATCTGGAGGTGGGCATCTAATTTTAGCATTTCTCATGTATTGCTTGGCTCATTCTAGAAGTTTCTTATTTAATTAAGCTGAGGACCTCCGGGTATGTTTTATTGAATAAGATTTACTTGTAGCAATTGCCAGTTTCGTAATATAATTGCAGTTACTCCATAGTTACTTGTTTATTCAGTTTTAGTATATTTTCTTGCTTGGCAACTTCTTTATTATTTGTCAAAAATCCATCAAAACAAGAGAAAATGCAAAAACAATACAGTTTTAGCATCAGAGACAGAGTTAGAACCAGCAGGGTTCTTCACAAGATTGCTTGGGGACAAGCAATTTCAGGGAGGGTGGACTGTAATGTCCCCTTTTTAGCTTGTTCCAGTTTCTTGATGGATAAGCCTATTACTTGACCCTCATAGGCTAATGTAGATGGTTTGATGGTCTTGTTTCGCAGATATCAAAGTGTTTTCTTCTAGAGAGCATAGTGTGGTTCAGGATTAGCCTTCGTTTGGTGTTTCACAATTCAATTTTACACACTATTTATAGTAAGTCACTAGGTCATGAGAGTCCAGTACTACTATTTTTAGTAAGGAACCTGAGCCTGTTGAGGATGTAGTGTCGATCTCCGAGTTCAGTTGGGGAGGCAATTGTTGTGACCTTTTCACACATCGACCCATTCAAGATGGGGACCCCTAAATTTTTGCTCCATTCTGGTCTTTTGGCCTTGGTTTTTGTCTTTCTCTCTCGTTCTGCTTCTTTTCTGCTATCTGCTTTCCGGGGGACGCTCCTGTTTGCGAGCTTAAATCGAAAATTTGGCCAAGTCTGAAATTAGGGTTTCACATCTTTAGGTCACTTTGGGGTCAAATTGAGTTGGTTGGTCAACTTTTGAGCCTAGCAGTGCTATTACAATGCTTCCAGCAAGTAACCCCTAAATTTTCACTGAGTTCTGCCAACTTTCTATTTTTAGTAAGTGTCAGTTTAGGGTTGATTTTCTCGAGATTTTCACATTTTGACAACTTCATTACATTCTGAACACTTCAAGTTCATTTCTGACAAAATTTGAGCAAAAGCAGGCGACTTGCTATTTTAGCGGTCCAACTTCGAGCAGATTTTTGGGGAACACATATTTACATTTTCCGTTATGTCAGGAGATTCTTTTTTGGAATTTTCAAGACCTTCCGCGGTGATATGACATGCAAAGCGAGGATGACAACTTTGAGCGTTCGACCTTGGTAGATATTAGGGTTTGCATGCGGACTTCTTTAAGCATGTGGACATATTCTTCACGGGTTTAAAGGGAAACCGCTAGCGGTGTAACATGCAAATGAAACTGATCACTTTTCGGAGACTTACTATTTTTAGCCAGTGCTTACATGTTGAAGATTTTTCTAGGTTTTTCTGGGTTTTTAAGGATTTTTCGGGCAGTTTGACATGCAAAATCATCCAGCAGCTGGTTGGTCACTTTTTTGGCCACTTTCTATTTTTAGCAGGTACCACTTGGGTAGTTGCTCAGCACTTCAGAACTGCAAACTGATTGTCATGCAACTGAAACAGGGTCAAACAGAGCTCATCTGAGGAAAATGCATAAAATTAGGGTTTCGAGCTTCAGGGCTAAAAATGAGGATTCAAACGACAAAGTGCCCTAAAACGGAAGTATCCACTACGATCAGCGTCTTTCAGGAAGTCTGCTGGCAAAATTTGAAGGCAATTGGAGAACTCGCTATTTTTAGTAAGGTGTTCCAGGCGCAGGCTATAAATAGAAAGTTGATCTTGAAATCCTTGCCGCCCAGATGGGCAGTTCACCTACGAGGATCTGCTGTCCAAATTTCGCTCAAAGCGGAGATAGGAAGTCGAAGCGAGCACTTACTATAAATAGTAAGTCACCTAAAAAGCAGCTATAAATGGCAGGTTGACATCAAATCTCAGCAGGTACAAGTCAAACATGTGATAAGGGATCCGTGGCGCGAACTTCGAGACAAACGGAGTTGCAGAGGATGAAGAATCAGATAATTGCTATTTTTGGCAGGCCAGGGCAAAGAAATTAGGGTTTCCTAAAATCAAGGGCAGAACTGGACAGTCAAGCAAAAATAGCATCCAGTTACGATCACCAAGCATCAGGCATTCAACATATGAAATTTGAGCACTTTCTGAGCAGTTTCTATTTTTAGCAAGTTGCTAAAAATAGCAGGTGCAAACAAGAATCAAGCATCGACGAAACAAATCATAAGCAGGGCGAAAATCAGGCTTTCCAAGGTCAAAATTCAGTTGACGGCGCAAAATTCGGAGAATTTTCTAAAAATAGAAACTCATGGCGAATTAGGGTTGACAAAGGAAAATCAACTTAAATCTGGCAAAGGGCATAAAATTCACTAAAACGGATAAAATTTGGAATCCAGCATTGAAATCCACCTTGAGAAGCTGAAGAGAGGCAGAAAATTGACTAAGTCTGGAAAACTGGAAGTAGCTTGGGTCAAAGGCGCCCTTGGGCTTGAAATTTCACTAAGTGTTGGAAATGAAAGTTGCACATGGTAAATGCGCCCCAAATTGGATGTCCAACCTATGATATGCGCCCTCAACTGGAAGCTCTATAGCTAAAATGCGCCTGAAGGTATTGAATGAGAATATGACTTGAAAGTTTCTAAGGCATCAAAAATGAAAGCTCAGCATGTCAAGTGCGCCTTGACTGGCAGGGAGCTTAGAAGAAAAGTTTTAAGTGTCGAAAGTAAGACTTGCAGGGGTCAAATGCGCCCTTGGTGTTGAAAATTTTCTAAGTATTCAAAATTGAAAGCTTGACCCCTCAAATGCGCCTGAGTCTGCAAAGATGTTGGAGTAAGAAAATTTGTCTAAGTGACAAAAATGGAAGCTCATGGGTCTAGATGCGCCCCTCTTTGAGGGCTTAGAAATTTCGCCTAAGTGTCAGAATTGAATGTTGGGGGTC
>VDFB02145182.1:0-17326 GCA_007258455.2 Sequoia sempervirens
TATTTTCCATTTTTGGCTTAATACCATTGCCACTAATTTCAAAAATTAGGTTTTCCTTAGTATCAAGTAAAGAGAAAAGAAATAACATGCATTTATCCTCTTCTTCCAACTTCACATCTATAGAATCAAGCTAGCTTAAAACCAAACAAAACACATTAAAATGGTCTACAATAGAATCACCATATTTTATTTTTAATAAAAAAAAAATTGAGATATAAATTGTTAATAATAATTTTGGTTTGATAGATATTACCTATCCTCATCCATAACTCGAATATTATGGTCTCCTTGGAAACATTCAATAGGATAGAATCTATAAGACATGATTGAACAGTTCCCCATTCTTTGTTTTCTATTTTTAACCAATATTTATTGCACATCTAGTGGTTTCTTCTCTTTTGAAACAAGTAACCACTAACCCCTTTCTTCAAGTAAATATTCCATCTTTAACTTTCACATTTCACAACTAGTACCATTGAATTTATCAATACCCATATAGGAATTAGAATCCATGGTTTTAATACTTTTTGTAAATTTACAAAATATTCCACACAATACAAAAGCTTCCATTGTAACCAAAAAACCTTCAATTCTTAATATAAAGGCATCCCTCTCTATGTAGAACCATAGCTATAATACCAAAATTTGAGAAAAAAAGGTGAAACTGCTGCATTAAAATGGCTTACAAGTGTATGCAAATCTGAAATATAAATATTTATCAAAGAATTACCAAACGATGATTATGTGATTGCATAAAATCAAAAATTAGAATAAAATCAACAAACTATATGAACACAAGATTTATGTGAAGAAACCCTTTAGAGAAAAAATCCACATAAGAAAGAGGAAAAGCTTATAGTAATATTGAACAAAGAGATACATGCAACAAATTGCCACTCTCTTCACTTTGACAAGACTTTGAAAATACCTATATACCCCTAAAATAAACTTATGAAATTACTATCTCATGTTTTCAATTTATAGATAAATTGGAGAGAAATACCATAAGTGGTTTCAAAAAGTAATGTGCCACAAAATCATGGTAAAATAAAAAAACTCACACCCAAAATGAAGAGGCTCTTCTGAGAATATTAAATATAACACCCAATAAGCCATGAATACAAAAAATAACCTTCATAACAATAATAGATAGTACCTTTGACTTGGAACTCATCCTTAATGGCCCTTATTCCAAGCGAGGTGTCCAAAATCATCACCCAAATCATATGAGAACCACCACCCAACATGCAAGATGCTCACTACTCAATTCTCATGTCAAGTTGAGAAATTTCCTAAAAATAACTCCATAATTATCATTTTCAGCTCAACCTCCATGAATTAATATAACAACTAATGCCAAGAATCCCAAGGAATATTACTTACAAATTATTTTCCAATTACACAAGTTAGGCATCTAAGATATGTAAATAATACATAGTATTGCAAGGTAAATGGTAGCTTAATCTTAACAATAGACACTTGTTATTTTTATGGTTATGGAAGTCATTTTACTATTACAATAATCCACGAGAAAAGGTCAATAGGGATTGAATTGTAAATATTTCCAACACACACTTCACACAATCTTCAACCATTCGATGTAAGTGTTTTTTATGGCAAATTTTTTGTAGTGTATAGGTATAAAATCATTTGATAATGATGCAAGTAATTGTGAATAAAAAATATTCTACATAAAACTTGTTTGTGTACAATCATTGGTGAGGGGACTTGATAGTGGTGTACCCTAACTTTTAGGTCTACTCTGTCCTTATATGTGACATGCTAGAACTAAATAATTTTACAACCATGCATGTAGGATGTAGAAGATATAATATTTTTCAATAGTGTATAACTCATCAAACATGCAAGTGAGGCTAATAAATGGAGGTTTTTTAGTCTCAAAATTATAGTTGAGCAAAGGGATGTGGACCCTTAGTCATAGAACACCATCAACCACCACACATTCAAATTAATTTTTTGGGCATGTAACCATACATGTTTTAATTAAATACCAAAATATTTAATGAGTGCAGTCTAATGGATATATTTATGAAACAATATTACCTTCCAATGTTGTAGTATGTAGCATTAAGCTTGTGCACATCAATTCACTATTGATCATCTTCTTCTCCAAATATTAGTACATTTTTTAATTGTAGTTATTCAATTTAATTTATTGCTTGTTTCATGACTTTGAAGGGAGTTAATTAAATTTTGTAAATAAAATTCCATTCATAAATGTAACCATAGTCGAGGTAGACTTCAATTGAATTACTAATATTTGAGATGTATTGTTCTCCAAATAAATATATATATTTATAAACCAAAAACAAATTAAAATATCTAAATTTAAGGAGTGCCAATGTTTTCCATTAATAAAATTATAGTAGCATTGAGCTAATCAATGTAATAGCGATTGTTAGTATTTTAAGATAATCAAGAAGATCCACATTATTTGGAATTATTTGGAGAGAAGAATGATGATTTGCTAGCTTTATTTCTTTCAAAATCATTTTCACAACTGTATGTATTTAGAATGTATATATGCTTTAGTTTTTTTTCATAGATAGAAGGATTCATATATATAGATGGAATATCAAATGCCCTAATATGCACACAATATTCACCAATGCCACAAGGCATGAAATAATCCATACCCATTTATGGGTTTCAAGCCAAGAATGCATCATGAGGAAGTAAATATAATCCCCATTATTATCAATAGGCCTAGAAAATAATTCAAGGAAATCATTGGATAAAGAATTAAAAGAGGAACAAAACATGAAATATTTACTAAACCAATGTAAAACTCTATCTATTAGATACTATCTAAATTTTCAAATCAAGATAGTAACATTATTAATATTTTTCTAATTAGCAAGAAAGAATGTTTTGACATTGGAAGTTGGTTATATGCACCTAATTATCCAAGTATAGGAAACTATCCTAAAAAATTACCACAATTCATCAATTGTTCTCCTATTGTCATGGACTCATTGTATTCTTGTGACAAGGTATTAATCTTGGAATTTCTCCTTAGGAACATGGATTTTAGTGGGTCTAGAGCTATAGTTTATTGGTGATCAAAACTATATTTCTATAAACCCTAGAGGGTAGACTCAAATCCTAACCCTAGGGTGTATCAACCAAGGGCAATTCAACAAAGTCTCATGATTAAGTAGTGGATAGTTAAGGACTAATTATTAAGATAGTGTATCTCTTCTTTATTGCAATAGTTGCTAGGTGTAGAAGGTAACCCTTAAGGTTATTACTATATAATTAATGAGAATATGATAATTCAATTATCTTGAAAACAAATCACACCTTATGCATATGAAGCTCCCAATATGAAGCTCCCAAAGGTTTGTGACTAAAACTTTATCATGTTGGTTCACCAGCTCAAGATCTATGAGCCTCTCTTAAGCAAATGATACATGTAGATTGTATGTGCACATAAATATATATAATATTTTATTTCCATTGAGATTAATCACCTTTGATATTTCTTACTACACATACACCCTATAAATAAAACATATCCCTCTAGATGTAAAATAATCACACTCTTAAAATATTGACCAATGTTATCATGTTGGGATATGTAATATGACAAAAGTTTATACATACAAAATTATCTAAGTATTTTCAGTTTCAAGCCCTCAAATAATTTGTATAAAATTATAAAATTTGATCATGCATGAAGGTAAGGCCTATGTTTTTTGTATTTTATAGGTGTTGTTTGGTTTCTTTGAAAAACCTTACTCATTATAGACATGTTTACACAAATATCCAATAATAAAATTAGGAAGGAACAAAATGTACACATATATAAGGAGCAACAAGGATAAATTTTAATTATAAAACTAGAATTGTTTGACTTGTTACAAAATGCAAGGTTTTATAAATTTTGTTTATGCCTACTAGCACTAGAAATAGTTGTTAACCCTACTATGGCAATTACAACCCACTTCTTAATGTGCAAGTAAAGAAAAAATAAAAGGTTATTCCAAAACCCATACAAATATAATGACAAAGAGACTAATGTTATAAACATTAAAGAAAGCTGAATCCATAATATGATTTAAGGTAGTACACTTGAAATCAATGTAGCAACCATTATTAGGCTTTCAAGATAATCAAAAGTGAATACAAGTTTACATTTTTTCAAAAACAATCAAAATTTTGATTACCATTACAAGAAAATAGGTCACTATATTTTAGCAATTGAAAGAAATCAATATTTAAACTATAACTTAATTTTGACAAGTCACGATGATGGTCAAACAAAATATTTAAATTTCCATAAATAATCAATGTGGTACCGAATACAAAAAAAGAGCACATACAATTATGTTCATAAACATAAAAAATTAATGGTATAGTTTCATAGAAATCTTGTTCTTCATGATGTTCATAGAGCACATACTAATAAGTTTTTCCTTGTAATTGTTTTAGACTTTTAGTTCATTCAGTTGTATAATTTAAGCTAGCTAAAGCTACTGTTCTATACCATGATAGAGCAGTAACCAAGTACATTCGTTGACAAAAGTATCTACTGATTTTTTTGTAAGATAGAGTTACTACCGAAAGGGCACAATTTGAAAGTATTCACAATAACTAAAATGAACAACCCTGCTTTCAGTATCCATACAATCTGTTTAAACTTTATGCTGGTTGCCAATACAATTTCGGCAGGAAATTTAAGCAGGGCACTTCTGCATATACCATAGCAGGTATAAGTGAAACTTCAATAGAGGATCCAATTCATTAAACCAACCATAGCAGGATGAAATCCATTAGTGTAATCTGTGTGTAGTTTGGTATTCAAATTTTGGGGTTATGTTTATTATTCCATAAACTTGACTGTTGTCTCCTTTCTTCGCTCTCTTTTCTCCTTCCTGTCAACTGTTTCCTCCAATCCTCCTAGCTTTTTTACCCTTACTTCCCCATAACCAACTCCTCCTATTTCTTGAAAATAATACCCAAAACAAAAATAGAGGCAATACCATTTCTCATAACCACATCTAAGAACCATTACGTGAGTTACTTTTTTTTTTATGCTCTTAACTACCAAAATTATTTTATAGTTAATAAAATCCTTAATACAACAATTTCACATAATCAATATTTCGCATTTGTTAACATTTCGCGATCTAAATAAACAAAAACTTAATATTAATTATCACATGTTCATAAACAAAAACTTAATATTAAACATCCCATGTTCATCATTAGTCACATTTTTTGTCCAATAATAAAAATTCCAAGAAGCAAAATTTGCTATGACCCTACAGTTATGCTTCATATACTAGAAGAAATTAGCCAAACAAAAAAGAAAAGGTTAAAAACTCATAAATTAGACATATATACAAGTAAAGGCTAATGAAACAATGGTTCAACTCAATAATGTAACAAGTATTGTTTATAGCTTTGAAGATAAATAATAGTCATTTGAACTTCACAATTTATTTCACAAACACTAAAACTATCAATTACCCGTTATGGTTTTGTAAATAATAGATAGTAAATGTTAAAAATGATAACCTTGTCAAGTGTAACAAACTATTTATGTTAAAAAAAATAATAAACACATTAATAGGTGCCTAAACAACTCATGATAGACAAGAAATCAAATTACAACCCAAAAAATGAGCTAGGTCATTGCCTTAGTGAGGTATGATAACCTTACCTTCCACTTACAACCAAATAGGGGAGTGAAATAAAAAAATGTCTTCTCAAACACTAAACAACAAATAAACACGCCTATTCTAAATAAGACAAAGAAGAAATGAGCCAAAAAAATCTATTTGGGTTATTGCCATAGTAAGGTATGGAAACCTCGCCTTCTAGTTGAAATGAGTCGAATGACTACATCATAGATGACCATCAAACATACCTCCACTTAATCTCCATATTATCTCAATGCAAATCTCCACATTCTCTCCATTATTGAATATTTTTGAACCCAAATGGACAAAATGGCTCTGCACTTAGTTCTTGGGCACGACAGCATTAGCTGGCCACGACCTGCATGTCCCTTGTGGTCTGTGCATGTGTGTGGCGTGTGAGGAATTTGGTGTTTCAATGGGAGATTACATTTTGGTCAATGGTTTTGTTATTTTGGAGGTGTTTTTGGTGTACAGGTGGGGTTTTATGTCAGGCAAGGACTGTGCAAGGGTGATCTTTGTATTTTTTTGGCTTCGAGTTTTCGTAGCTAGGTAATGATGTTTGGTGCAAGATCAGGAGGGTGGGTGCATTTGTCTTTTTCAAAGGTTTTGAAGGGGGTTGTCCATCCTCTGTCAAACCATTCTAAAGCAATGGATTTTTAAATGAAGCTTTAAACAAAGGGTGGTCTTCTCAGATCAGGGCTCTTTAAGTGTCGAAGGTAAATGGGTGTTTGGAGAGGCGTCTATCTCATCTTGTTTTAGTTATCCAACTAGATTTTGTCGCAGATGATTTGTCAATTATTTGAATAACCATGCTTTAATTTTCAAATTTATGGGGATTCGGGTGTCCCTCCCTTTCTTGGATTTGTGAGCCCTCCGAACTTAGAATCTAGAGGGTGATATGGAGTTTATGCAAGTAGCCAATAACTAATTCATGGTAGTGTTATCATGCCTTGTAGATCGAAATAAGGTGTACGAAGGAGGGGATTACTTTTATAATCAAGTAGGGTTGTTTATAAAACCTTGGCATATAGATTTTAATTTGGTAGATGAGCTATTGTCAAGGGTTTCGATTTGGGTGAGGCTTCCCTAGCTATCATTGGAGTTCTAGAGGAACAATATCTTGCACATGATCATGCTACTGCTAGGAAAAATAGTTGGTCTGACTCAATAGACTCTAGACAAGAAGGTAATCTCATATGCCTGAATTTGTATTGAAATTGATTTAAATAACCCATTTTTAGATTTGATGGAAATTCAAGTTGGTTCCACTTCATGGATTCAACAACTGGATTATGAAGCACTCCCATTTCGCTATCAGGTTTCTCATGAGTATGGGAATTTATAGAAGATATCATAAACTCAACTCATATGGGGTACATGCCAACAATGCTTTAGGCAAAGTTCCTCCTTGTCCTCCACCCTTGAAGGATAAAGGAAAATCCCCTATGTCAGATAAAGAAATTGATTAGGAGGAATTTATACCTGTCAAGCCCCGTAACAAGGGGAGAGGCCTAAAGAGAACCTTCAAGGATAGACAAGGTGAGGATACTTATAACCATTTTGAGACATTAGAGAACTTTGATCAACATGTGGAAAATCTAGATAGGCAACTATCTAGAATGAATAATTTGGGGATGGATTAGATGGATCCCAAAACATATGTCAGTCACAATGGGTTGGCAGATGATCGATTTGAGTTACAAACGGTTACATATCAAATTTATGAAATCTCAAAAGATTTGGCCCCTCTGGAGAGTATTGATTTGGGTGAAGGATCTATCTTAGCCTTGCTAAAATCAATGTTGGAGGTTGGGGCCAACAAAGGTAGTAAAGTTGTGTCGACTTTGGGATTGCAGCAAAAGAGCTACAAAAAGGGAGACTTTGATAAGTCCTCCAAGTTGAGAAGGAAGAAGGATCAGGATAAAATTAAACTAATGGGGGAGAATTTGGTGGATTCTGGTTCAGTTAAGACTATTGACTCCCACTTTTCTAACTCTCATAAATGATTGTTCTCTCTTGGAATGTGAGGGGTTTGAAAAACATCCCTATACAAAAGGTTGTTCGAGATTTGATTAAGGTGCATTCTCTTGATGTTGTATTCATTCAAGAGTCTAAGTTGTTAGAAGAAGGTTGCTCAATGTGGCTTTGAAGATGTGTTGGAGAGTTCAATTTCAATGTGTTGGGGCTTAGAGAAGTGATAGAGGAATTGTTTGTCTCTGGGACCCATGCAATATTTCTCATTTTTGGTGGATTTATGGTAGAAACTCTTTATCTATAGTTGTTTCGATCTTTGATTCTAGTGAGATTTTCTTGTGTACCAATGTTTATGCACTAATTGATTTTCCAGGTAAAGTCTACCTCTAGGATCATATTCGGTATGTGAGGTCCCTAGCTCCTTTTTCTTGTGGATTTTGGATGGGGAATTTAATGTTATCACTAGTTTAGAGGAAAAGAAAAGGGGAGTGGATAGGCTTGAGCCTTCTTTTATTTTAAGAGATAATATTGCATCTCTAAATTTGATAGATATAGAACCAAGGAATGGTACATTCACTTGGAGTAACCAGAGATGCGGGGAAGGTTTTATATTAGAGGGATTGGATAGGTTATTAGTCTCTAGCTTTTGGATTGGTATCAATTGGACTACCAACTTAGAGATTCTGGAATGGATAGGTTTGGATCACTGGCCCATTAAATTATCTAGGAGGGATGTTTCTAGGAACTCTTCGTTCAAGTTCCAACTTATGTGGTTACAAGAGCCGACTCTTCAATATATTATGAGAGAATGGTGGGTTAAAGACATTCCTAAGCATGAAAAAAATATGTATTTTTTGAATCAATTAGCATGGACCACATTTATCAGAACACACCTAAGCATTCTAATGGGGTTTTTTAAAAAAAATTGACTCGTTTTGTGCATTTGAAGGGTTTCCAAGGTGTTCCCTATCCTATTACGAGCTCGATTTTGGGGGTTCTTCATTCTTCAACTTGTAGATCTCCACCTCGGCTTTCAAGAAATCATTTTTCTTTGGAAAAATAGGGGTTTTTACATAATGGGGGACCTTCTCAGGTGCAAGGGTTTGTCAACAATGGAGAAGGTACTAACCATAGCTCTCAGAGATTTAAGGGTAATTCTTTCTTGCTCGGGAATTCTCTTAGCAAGGTACAACAACCTCCTTTTGATATTTTTTGTTCGGAGTCGAACGCTCATGTAGATGCTCAATGGCTTGATCAATCTTGTGTAGCTCCCTTCAATCCAAAAGATTATAATATTGCACATTTAGGGTTTTCTAGGTTCCAAGCTTTTTTTCTGAATAATATTGTGCGGAGTGAAGAATATTGTTACAGGATTCTTCGATTACATATTCAAAATGCGAAACGGAGTAGATCTGAATCAAATACGACTAGAGTTTTGGAGTCCTGTGTTTTTGAAGGGGTGATCAGGCTTCTGCAAATTTTCCTAATAATATTCATTTGTATGCTTCTTCTCCTACTATGTTTCCTAATAATATGGAACTAGGGATTAAGATCCCAAATGAGCAACATTGGAAAATGTGGAGCAACAACATAGTTCTTTTCATCAAGAAAAGACACTTTCAAAGAGGTCACAATGGCAAATACAAAAGCAAAAGCAAGATCGGCTTCATTCAAAAGGGGTTTTGAAAATTCCTTAGGATTCTCGTCACTGGAAAAATAAGGAGGTTCCTGAGGTCAACATTCCTAAGGTTCTTCTAAAGGATCGATCATAAAATCTTTATGAAACGACATTAATCTATAAGTTTTGGCAATACTCTCCATCCATTACTATGTTGAAAGACTTAATCTATCAAGATTGGGAAGGGACCAATTAGGTTTTTTATATTGATAGGGGAAATGGTTTCTTTATTGTGTTTTTTTTCCTCTAAGCAGGCTAGAGATGAGATACTTAGGGTGAAGTCTTGGGTGTTTGAGGGTTCTCGACTATATATTTAGCCCTAGGTTCCTAACTTTAATCCTAAAATGGTAAAAATTAGATCTATTCCTTTTTGGATACAGTTGCAACCTTTACCTTTAGAATATAGGGTGTCAGGCATTATTGAAATTCTAGCAAATCAGGTTGGTACTTTTCTAAAACATGATTTTGCATTCTTTACAAATCTTGAACTTCTAGTTAGGGTTTGTGTGTCATGTGATGTGTCAATTGATTTACCTCAAAGTATTAAAATACTTTCTAAATCAGGATCTCATATGCAAAATATATTTTATGAGAATTGTACAAATATCTGTAAGGAATGTCATGTTCTAGGTCATAAAACTGCCTATTGTAAAGCAAGGAAGGTTCAAGGTGATAGGTTTAAGCCTGTTGAGTCTTCCCTCTCTAATCAGTCAATAAATTTGGAATTGGAGAAATTTTTGGGTTTTTAAGAAGTTAGTTCTATCAAAGAAAATGTGTTGGGGATGGATCTAATTGGGAGGGATAAGGGAAAGGGAAAAATGTTTGAACAAAAAAGTGTAAGGGAACAAATTCCTTTGATTCATAAAGGTGAATGTAGTCGGATCATTCCTTTCCCATTGTCTAGTCTTTATGTGCAAAATGTAAGTTCTCAGGGTAAAGTTACAGCTTCTAGAATTTCTTTTTCAACAGGATCTTTTGCAAGGTTACAATGCTTTCTGCAATCTAAAATTTTACTTAAATATGTTCCTTTGATATTCCAAATTTCATTCCAACAAGTTAAGAGTAAATTTCATCATCTTTAGTATGGAAATATTATGATATTATTCCCTCTTCAGTAAGTTGTGTGGAGAATCATATAATAAAGTTAGAATCAGAGGTAGTGAGTATGCCTTGGGAAGAAAATAAGCTTGGTATCTCTAATACTTTGGATTTTCAGTCCTTCCTAGATCTAGATAATTTGGAGGGTCTTTCTGAGAACATCCTTACTAGGGAAAGTTCTAGTATCATTGATGAATTAAAAGAGGAATTGGTAACACTAAAGGCTTTATCAAGTTTGCCAAATAATGAAGTTTGGTTTTTTGATAGAGCATCAAATTTGAAGGAGAAGGATACTTTGTCTACTTTGGTTGCACTTTCAACAAAATCCGATAGGGATCATGAAGAAGGGACTATGGAATTTGATTTTTCATAGAGTTTGTCAATTGTGCAAACTCCAGCTTTGATACTATCTCCTCAAAAGTCACCAGGAAAGCGGGGTAGAAAATCAAATGCTACAAAGTTGCAAGAGGAAATAGCATCAGGCAAACAATCAACCCTAGATGGGAGTATCAAAAAACGATTGAGGGGAGCATTTAGCTCCCCGAATATGTTATGAGGATTATATCTTGGAATGTTAGGGGCATCAATGCCCCTAGCAAGCGGGCCTGCATGAAACATCAAATTGATGTGTTTGGGGCAGATATTATTCTCTTACAAGAAACAAAGTTATCTCATCAATTTTTGAAGATGTCATTAGCAAATGGAGTGGTTGGAAATCTGTTCAATCATAGGCACATGGGGTTTCTGGGGGTATGCTCATTTTGTGGAAGCCTCAAAATGTGTTGTTGGAAACATTAAGATCTAAACATCATTGGCAGTTAGTAAAGGTGGTGCATTTTTGCCCTCAACTTTTTCTTGTAAATGTTTATGCACCTAATTCAACAGTTGGTAAGAAGCGTTTGTGGGATGATCTGTCTAAAATTCAAGAGCAACTGGCTTCAGAAAAGGTTGTATTAATGGGTGATTTCAATGTAATCTTATCTTTGAAAGATAAAAAGGGTGGGATCATTCCCCCTAAAAAAATAGTTGAATATTTCAATTCTTTTGTCCTTAATAATGCATTGGTAGATGTACAACCAGGAAATGGTAATTACACTTGGACAAACAAGCGTAAAGATTTTTTGCAAATTGTTGTGCGCTTGGATAGAAGTTTGGTTTCATCTAAGTTTTTCCATAGATCTGCTCAAGTTAAAAAGGTTAAAATTTTAGTTTTCTCAATTGAAGATAGTGTTACAGGTGAAAGATTAACTAGAGAGGAGGACATTCAGAAAGAAGGGGTTAAGTTTTTTTCAAATCTACTTACATCACCAAATGTCGTGCATCAAATCAGCAAGTAGTTGTAAGGGAAGAAATGTTGCAGAACATTCCAACTTTGGCTTTTCCTGAAGATAATGTGCATTTGATGAAACTGTTTACTGTAGAAGAGTTGAGAGAAGTAGTGTTTTCAATGTCGGTAGATAAAGCTATAGGTCCAGATGGTTCTACTTCCCTCTTTTTTCATAAATGTTGGGATTTCATAGGGGCAGATTTGTTGAAAGCATTAGAGGAATCTAGAAGTTTAGGGACTATGTTAAAGCAGTTTAATGTAACTCATATTGCTTTGATTCCTAAGGTAACTAATCCTTCCTCTTTTTCATAGTTTAGACCCATCTCACTCTGTAACACTATTTTTAAAATCTTTGCAAAAGCAATCTATTTGAGGTTAGTAAAGATTATCCCTGGTATAATTTCGGAGGAGCAGGGAGGCTTTGTGCTAGGAAGAGAAACAAAAGAAGGGGCTTTGGTTGCTCATGAAGTTTTGCATTTAGTATCATCTTTTTCTTTATCAACATTTGTTCTTAAGTTGGATATGATGAAGGCGTATGACAGGGTGGATTGGTCTTTTTTGATGCAAATATTGAAGAAGTTTGGTTTCCATGAGAAATGGTGTAAATAGATTTATTCTTATTTGTCTGGTGCAATGTTTTTTGTGTTAATAAATGGAATACCTTCGTATTTTTTTAAGTCCTCTCAAGGGGTGAGGCAAGGTGATCCCTTATCTCCCTTCTTGTTTATTGTTCTTGCAAAAGCTTTAAGCAGATCAATTGAAAAGGCTCATTTGGAAGGAAAATGGAAAGGTATTCATTTTCCAAATACCAGATTAATAATTACTCATTCATTATTTGCTGATGATACAATTTTGTTTGGGATGTCTACTATTGATGAAGCTAAGCAAATTAAGGAATTTTTGCAAAGGTGTTCTTTAGCATCTAGTCAAAAGGTGAACTCAAGTAAATCAAAAATTTACATATTTCATACAGATTCAATGGTAAAGGATAAGATTATACCAACTATGGGTTTTCATGTTGTGGAGTTGCCTTGTAAATACTCAGGTATTCCTTTTTTTGTTGGTCAAAATAGAGTGTCATATTGGGATAAGATAATTCAGACAATCAAATCAAGAATATCAAGTTGGTAGGGGAGATGGTTATCTATAGCTGGAAAAATACTTCTTATTAAATTAGTCTTGTCATCCATTCCAAATTATTTTATGGTAGTTCTAAAAGCTCCTAGAACAGTTATTTCATAAATAGAAAAGATAATCAGATCCTTTTTATGGAAAGGAAATATGGATTCTAAAAGAAAAATTCCTTTAGTTTCATTGCAAAATATTTGTAAAGATAAACAAAAAGGTGGGGCTGGGATGCATGATATGTCAGCAAGGAATGTTGCACTGGGAGAAAAATTGGTATGGCATTTGTATACAAGACCACAAGAAAAATGGTGTAAAATTATGCAATGTAAGTATCTAGATACTGATAATCCAGCTCGTATTCTTACAATATCTAATCCTCCCAAAGGGTCTGTGATGTGGAATTTTTTGGTTGATTGTAGAAAGGTAGTAGTTCAATATTTATCTTCGAAAATTCATAATGGGGAAAGTGCAAATTTCTAGCAAGACTCATGGAATGGGCTTCCACCATTGGAAAATTTGTATGATTTTCATGCTGCAATTGTTTATACAACAAATAACTGGGCATTAAAACTTAAAGATTATATTCTGAAAGTAGATGGTCAAACAAGAGCAGTAGTATGGAAAGTATTGCTTCCATCTATCATACCACATGATCAACAAATTGAATTGGTAAATTCTATTAAGTGTAGAACAATTTTCTTAGGAAAGGATGATGATAAATTGATCTGGGCCCCTTCTAAAATAGGTAATTATACAGTTAAAATGGGTTATAAGGCTACTATGTCAAATACAGATTAGGGGTGTAATCAAAGGGCTTTATCATTTTGTTGGAATCCAATGGTTTTACCTAAAGCAAGATGTTTCTCATGGTTGGCATTAAAGCATAGGGTCTTAACAAGTGACAGACTGGTTAAACTTGGAATAGCTAATCCATTCAAATGTGTGCTTTTTGAAGAACTCATAGAAGTGGATCATTTATTTTTAAACTGTTCATTTGCTAATTCATGTCGGTGTTTTGTACAATCCAAAATAGGGTGGAGTTCACCCCTTCCTCACAAAATTTGGGATTTGTTCATGTCTTGGCCTACTTTATATAAATCTTCTCTTTTTGCAAGTTTATGGAAGGTAATTCCTTCTTTTGTGTTATGGTGTATTTGGTGGGAAAGGAATAAGAGGATATTCAGAAAAGAAAAATCTAGCTTGGATTTGGTATTGGTAAAGCTGCTAAAATCTATTTGTGAAGTTACTAATTCTTATGTGCAAATCAATAAGCATGTGGGCTCTACATTTACAGAATGGGATGCCAAACAGTTAAAGAGATGGGAGTTTTTGGTTATACCTTTTAAAGGTAGTAGGGTATTGGTTGTAAATGCCAAAATTGACAGAAAAAAGGTGGTTTGGTTACCTCCTTTTGAGGGTTTTATTAAGTTAAATTTTGATGGTGCATCATGAGGTAATCCAAGTTTATCAGGGGCTGGGGCAGTTTTAAGGGATCGTGAGGGCTCAATGTTAGTGCAAAATCAATTTCATCACCAAATGGTACAAACAATCAAGCTGAAGTACATTCTCTTCTTCATGGTTTACTTTTAGTAAATTTCCATAAAGTTTCCAAGTTGGTAAATGAAGGGGATTCTTTGTTAATAGTAAATGCTTGCAAAGATAAAAGATCATGTAATTGGAAAATCAATTATGTTTTGAAATAAATATTGCTTTTATTAGAAAAGTTTGAAATGTATCAAATTAACCATGCTTATAGGGAAGAAAATCAAGTGGAAGATGGACTTGCAAACATAGGATGTGATCAAGATCACAAAATTAAAATGTATGGTGAAGAAATCATATATTTTCCTTTGAATGTGTAGGAATTGATACATTTGGATAAAAAGGCATGGCATATAATGTCTTACTCATAACAATGAGAACAAAAGAAAATTTGATTGTTGTGAATTATCATTAAAATATAGCAATTTATATGCAGGAGGCATTAGAGAATATGGGCTTTCAAAAGAGGAATAGGAATTGAAAAAATGTGCAAGTGTGATATGTATCTGATATTTCTTTCATGGAAGAGACCAAAAGATATGATGGTCAGGTTCAATTGTTTTATTCAAAACAAAATATATTACTATGCAGGAGGCATAAATTTATATCCAGGAGGCATCAGAGAATATGGGCTTTCAAAAGAGGAATAGGAATAGGAATTGAAAAAATGTGCAAGTGTGATATGTATCTGATATCTCTTTCATGGAAGAGATCACAAGATATGATGGTCAGGTTCAATTTTTTTATTCAAAACAAAACATATTACTATGCACGAGGCATCAGTTAATTTGGGCATATTTTAAAATGGAGCTTTAATATGTAGAAGGCATTAACAAAAGTGATGTGTAAAATATGATAGATAATATGCTCATACACAAGTGAATATGATAGATGAAACATCACGGTCAAAAGAAGATGGAACATAAATGTGGAAACAAAGATAGTGAAGTATTTAGTTTTACTAACTTTGTCACTTTTTTGCAGGAATGATGATATAGTAAGAAGCTAAATATCACATTCAAAAACGAACAGGGGAGGGCATCAGAACATTAGCTATAATGATATTAAAACAAACTAATTGTTAAGGATGCATGATCGCATCATGGAATGGGCAATCATGATAGAGCATGTACAAGCAAATGCAAAATGCGGAGGATGGCAGCAAGGAATAGGCAATCATGACGATGTATGTAAAATCTGAAAGCAGATAGTTTCAAAATCTGTGCATCATACAAACAAATGTATAATGTGTAAGGCTTCAAGTAACAATATGGAAAGATGTGGGTGTTCAGTAATCATTTGGAATTAAAGCTAAGGGCAAGTGTGCAATTCATATAGCAAAATCTATGTACAAAAAATGAGCTTTTAGCTTAATGATGGTGCTTTGGCTATAAAAGCTAAGCAAAGTTCATTAAAATTTAGTTGAATGGAGTTGAATGTGGATAAAGGTTTTGTTATTGTAGTGGATGCGGATAGAGGGTTAGCGATTGTAGTGGAATGGTATTTCCAAATTCTGCAAAAAAAAGATTTTTACTACTACCGACAAGGTGTTTCCAGGTGACTTATTCCCGACAACAAACCAAGAGTTTGTAAGTTTATGTAAAGTTATCCATGTTTCAAATTCATAGTCTAGTTTTGATGGATGTTATAAGTTGCTCAAAAATTTTCAAAACAACATTATTTTTTGGGCTTTGAAATCTCTGAGATTAAAGTTAAGAGTTGAAAGTGATTTCTAATTTAGACTTGGAGGGCATCTGTGTTAAATATTTATTTGTTCAAGTCTTGTTTCCGATGGACGGTGACTCTGGTTTTATTCTGTTGTTATCTATCTGATGGGAAATGATACTGGTGTTTCAAGATGCTTGAATAAAAATGGCGAAACAAAGGGATCGGGCTAAAAGTGATAGGGATTTGCATTGTATAATTTATGCATAAAAGGACTAGTAAATTTTGGTACCTTTTTCAATAATATTGAAATGGTGATGATGGGAATTATACTATGTAGCCTCCAATTTTTGTGGATAACACTGGGAGTTGACATTATGGTTGTGTTTTTCAATTTCAGGGAGTTTGAAGAGTTATTTCAAATGGCTAAGGAATACAATGTCAAGAATTTTAGAGTTCCTGTGAAAGTTAAAGGATATGAAATTCCTTTCTCAGAGGAGGTGTCAGAGAAAGACATGGCACAATTCTTTCAAACATCAAGCCCCAGCATTGTAGACTACATAAAAACAGTGATTGGGGAAGAATTCATCCACCCAGACTCGCCAAGGCTCATGTTTCCATCAAATTTGTTATCAATATTCCTGTCAAATACAATGGATATGCTTTAGTCTTTTGTGGCTGTAAGAATTGTGTTTTCAGTAGTAGTATTGCCAAAAGTAATGGGTGAAGATGAACCATTAAAGGCAGTACAAAAATATAATTTGGATTTGGGTGAAGCTCATGTAGCATGTATTTTTCCAAAACAATACCTTAAAGAGAAGAAAGGTTTTGCAATAGTGTACTCGGCAATGAAGAAGGTTTAAGAGATGATGATCCAAGAATGCTCTATTGAATGTTTCTAGTGCATGCTGAGGAATTGGGTGAGCACATGATTGAAATGTTAAAGAAAAATATTTTTCTATATCATGCATTCTGCACAGAATGAGTCAAGTCCATATACCACGCATTTCTCATCAATTTGGAAGTCATGCACAAGAATTGGCAGAGGGACAAGGTGAAAATATGTTTGATCTGAATCAAGTAGCAGAGAATGACAATGAAGGGGTTGATGTCATGATGGAGTGAAGAAGTTGAAAAATGGGGACAAATTTTGTAATAAGTAAATTGACATATATGTTTGCATATGCATGATCAAGTATATATTGGAGATGGTAATTTTTAGACTATTGTGGAACTTAAAATATA
>VDFB02145183.1:0-18542 GCA_007258455.2 Sequoia sempervirens
TATGACATTATTAGGATGATTGATGATACTCTGTGCGTTGTTTGGATTATTTGTTTATTTAAATGAATTGCCATTAATGTTTATATGTCAATGTGATGATCTTATGGTGATGTTATTTAAATTCAGTATTATTATATGATGCAATTGTTTAATAATTAGTTAAGATGCAATAGTTTAATATCATGTTATCTTATGTCGATTAGGTTAGAAATGTTAACTCATTATCGATATTATAATTGTTAGAATAGATTAGGTGAGAGGACAGTGTAGCATCACTCGTTCACGAGTGCCCTGCTACACTGCAATTCCTTCTCACGATAGGATGTTGATTTCATATGTATACATAAAAGCACATTGAAGTTTATTTGGATGCAGGATTGCAGGAATAAGTCTCGATTCCACCTGCTTCGGCAGGACAGGGCGAGCAATAAATTAACCCAATGGGTAAAAGTTGAAAAAGGGAGTAGGCTTGGAAGTGTCCCCGTCCCAAGTCCGTCGTCTGTTGTGAGTCGTGTTTTGAGTGCAGTGTCGTCGTTGTCTTGTATGTAGTTTTATTGTTGAGTATTTGTTTTATTCTTGGTTAGTGTTTAATTAACTAATCGTAATTCATAGAATAATTAAGTATTGTTTCACTGTTATTTGATTTAATCAAGAGTTGGAAAAATGTTAAAATTGAATAAATAATAAATTAAAAGTGATTTAATTAATTAAAAGTGAAAATAATTATAATTAAATTAATATAGCTGAGAGTAATTAAATATTATTTTTATTAATATTAAATTAGGAAATTATGTGAAGATAATATCTAAATTTAAATAAATTATTCCAATTAAAATATGGGATAAAGGTGAGCTTTTAAAAGCTAAAAAAGGGCCAATAAGGAAAGGGGCTTTTTGGAAAAGAAAGCGGAAAAAGATTTATTGATTTTATTTGGTGATTTATTATTTTGATCAGGAAATTATTCACACACAAGTTTTCTGGTTGAAATTTTGCTTGTAGGTTTTTGGATGAAAGGAGAAGATGGGCTTGCACGCAGCTTCGTAAATCTTGGAGTGGAGCACTGGCTGCGAAAGAAATCCTTACAACACATTTTCATTGAATTCCAACGTAGGACTCCAGGTTCGTCACTGAATCTCCTTTGGTATGAATTAGATTTTCTCAGTTTTGAGCTGGGAGTCGTTGTAGATATAATGTGGAAGTCGGTCCTCTCATTCCAGCTTGACCTTTCTTGGGGTCACTTCATTGTTATTGTTTGGTCGATCTACAATAAAGTTTCCTTGCATTAGATGTTGAAAGTCCATTTTCTGATTATGTAAGCGAGTTTCCTATTCTTCCATTCACTTTGTTTGCTTGCCTCCCTTCGCTTTGCAAGTGTTGCCTTTGTAACAGTGCATCACTATATTGTCTTTGTATTTCGGGTCCATTCTTAGAGCTATACTGTTGATTGTTCCTTTACTTGATGTGGTTGCTATATATATATATATACATATTGAATACTTAGAAATTTCCTGTGCATGCTCCAGTAACATCCTGCTATGTTCGGTGGCTTTTACTTGTCTATCCTCGATGATATCATACTTGCATTTAATTCTCCTTCATTGGTCATGTTCGATATGAATCCCTACAACTTTCTTTTATTTTTGGCAACGCTTTTGGGTTTTGTCTGCCTCGTCTGGCTTCGTGCGTCAGTTCCTCATTCACTTTTATGCTGTAGATCTACTCGTGCCTCTCCTATTATTATTCTCCATACTAGTCATGAGGTTCTTCGTTGGCCTGTTAGAATGTTTATGGGATCTCTTCCAGCCTATGCTCAACCTTTCTTATACCCTTTGATTTGCATCATTCCATGTGAACTACAGTTTGTTCAGGCAGTCGACCTCTTTCCAATCGGAGTGATCTCTGCAATTCTATAATACGCATTGTTGTTAATGACTGCTTTTAGACTGAAGTCATATATTCGACGTTCCCAATCGCAGGTGGCTGAGTTTATGAGAGAATTTGAATTCTTGGCTTTTGATTTTATCTTGTTTCCTGACAAGTTTATGCGCCTTTAGTCTCTTTTCATCTCTGTAGTTCGGTTGTGTGAATGCTCATATCTACCACTTGGGTGATGACCCTTGAATTCCTAGATCTTAAGTAAACTTCTCTAACAAACCACCGCGCCATCTTATGTGCTTCTTTTGTCCTTCGTTATGGGCCTGCTCCATGCGTTGTTCCCCTTTTAGTCATGCACTGTCCTTGTCTGAATGTTATTGATGTGAAATATGAGTCCATTTTTGCCAAGCACATTGCACCCAGGTCGTTGCATTCTTAGATTTAAAATAAATACATATTGTTGGAAATACTCAGCCCGTATTCTTGTTGGAAATACTCAACCATATTCTTACGCCTTTGGTTAGAGTGTATCCAAGTTAGCCGGCACTGGCATGGAGGTCAACCATGTTTTACTAAATATGTAATACTTTAGGGTCACTGATGTGTGAGGTAATCGCAACCCTCTCTCACCTGTGTGACGGCATTCGGTTGAAACCCAAGTGAAGCTCACAATATTTAGATACTTAGCAGACTGCCCTTGCAATGCCTTCCTCTTTATTCGTTCTTTCTCTTTATTCTGTTTGAGATCGACAAGCAGAGACCATTGACGTTGTTGTATTTCAATAAAAGTGTGATGTCCATTTGTTGGGTAATGTATTTGGTTTTCATTTTTCATATAATTTGTTGGGCACTCAACTTCAGGTAGATCACTATAGATATATGGTGGGTTCGATGAATTTATTGTCTTGTAATTGTTGACTGTGTTACCATTGAAGATTGCTATATATATGTATATATATATATATATTGGTGATTTGTTGCATACATAATATTTGGAGGTTCGATAATTATACAGTGTTGAAGATTGTTACATTTGCAATGCACTAAGTAATTCAAGGTATTTGGTTTAGAATTGGTATTTGATATATATATATATATATGTGAGATTATTTAAATACAACTATTGAAATATAAACCGCACATTGTAATGATTAGCTTACACGTATTAATATATATGTAAGTATATTTATTTACGTTTGTAAGTAGGTGATTCCATTTTACCATTTTTTTTATTATTATTTAAAAATAGTTTTCATATTATATATATATATATATGGAAAGTAGAGATTTTGTAGAAAAAGCAAACTGTGTAAATAAATAAGGGAAGTAGATAAATATACATAATTGAAATGTAGAGAAACGAGGATATAAATTGGGTATATTTAACTTCTTAAAGAAATTAGTGAATTTGGTAAACTAAAATAAATGAAAAGAGTTCTATTTGCATGTATGTAATTAAAATAATTGCTATTTTTGGTAAGTAGATTATGTAATAGAATAGGTAAGTTGTTTTATTTAAACTGGGTTAATAAGAAGAATGACGTTGCACAAAAGTATGTTCAATAGCTTAATCATGTGTTCATTATACATTTGATCTTGTTTATGATAACTTTGAATGTCATGGGTCTATGTAAGTCTTCCGGAGAAGTTCTCTAGAGTGGGATGTTATGTGTTGAGGATTACTGTGTGAACCGCCTTGATGTATTGTACTATGATGTTGTACCCGGTTTCCACAAACGGGAAATTTGTGCCTCCTAAGAAATAGGAGTGGGTAATGAGAATTGTACCTCCTTTGGAAGGAGTGTGTATTTGGATTGGTTTCCTCCAGTGGTTGGAGTGGGTTCCTTGTTTGGTTTTCTCCTTGGATTGGAGAGTTTATATTGTTTAGTTACCTATTGTGGTATCGTGCCTTGTGTGTTGTCGATAGGAGAGTGGCTCTTTGTGGGGGTCCGGCACACAAAGGGGCACCAGGGTAACCTACCTAGAGTTTAATTAAGTGATAATCTAAATGAATTAATGGGGGGGGGATTTTACACTAATTAAGATAAAGGATGTCTCTCTCATGAAGCAAGTGAATGATAAGGCTCGAGATGAGATGGGACGCATAGTTTTGCGTGAGGGTCCGGCGGCCAGTAGAGGCAAGCCAGGGTAACCCAGGATGGGGGTCCGGTAGCCTAAGAAGGTTGAGCCAGGGTAACTCATAGCAATTTATGCATGACACTCCTCCTATGTCAAAAGTTAGCTAGTTATTGTGCGATGTTCATGATCTTTGTTCTCTGGAAGCATTGTAACCTAATGTTAAGTGACTTTGTGATGGTAGTTGTGAAGTAATATTGTGAATGTGGTGGTTAAGTGCCTTGTTGTTTTCTCTTTGGTCATTGTCGGATGAGGTTTTTTGTTATTATGCCTTGAGTTCATTAAAGTTGTGCGTGTGACTAGTTGTTATTTGGGAAGATGTTTTATTGTTATGTTCAGAAGTGAAGTGTTGTTGTGCCTCTTGGAATGGTTGTCGTGCGTTGTCTAGGTGGTCTTTGATGTTATGTGTTTGTTGGGAGTTAGTCTTTGTTATTGTTAGTTGTGCTTGGTCGGGTACCCTTCCTTGTCTACTCTCAGCACGGGGGTGTTTGGGTGGAACGTGCTTCGCACCCCATGGGGTTCCCTCTTCTGTTGCAGATATATATTTTACTTACAGGTTTTGGCGGATGTTGATGATCCAATGTCCTTATGTACCAGATTGTTATATATATTTCATATGTAATGTATTCATTGTTGTATTGTCTCCCATATGTGTTGGGATGACATTGGTGTAATTTGTATATGTATTAATTGAGTTGTACTTTCAGATAATTGTATTCTTCTATCATTGGGATGTAATAATTATTCAGGCCATGTAATTATTCAGGATCATTTGTTATAGTTGGTTATGTTGAGTTGTATCTGTCGAAGATGTAACACTTTATATCTTTATAATTCCATGTATTGTCATATGTGCATATGTTGTTATTATGGATATAGTTGATGGATATTTTAAATGATGGAATGGGAATGAATAGATTACGTAGTAGATTAATTATTGTTATCTTATTATTGTTGTTATGGGTTAGTGTAGTCATGTCACTTCGTGTACCCCTTTGGAACTAGTTGTGTCTCATAATACATTGTTATGTTATAGTACTTAAGAATGTTATTATATTCTGTTTTAAAAAAAAAATGTTCCATTGTTGTTAGTTCCTTTGGGGTTCGCACGGCGGGGCGTGACAGCTTGGTATCAGAGCCCAAGTTTAAACACTGGGCACTCTGGGATAATGTGGACCCATTAAGTTGTTAGTTGCGTAGGTAATACTCCAGGCATTATGAGCCATGGTGTTGACCTAGGTGCTTTATTCATTAGTTTATTGTGTTCCTTTTTGGGTTGATCTGATTGGGCTACCCGGAAGTCGTTGTTACATGGTGTAAGTCCAATGACACAGGAAACTAGTGGAAGGGATAGGACCCTCGGTGTAGTGTACAATGCACCGATATCCTTCCTACTAGAAGAATGCATTATGGACAATTATGTTGTGTGTGAATTTTGTGTGCTGTGTGTGGTGGATGACAACCAGCCTTGTGGTTATGTCCACTCTTTTATGTCTTCTTGTTCTTTACCTCATCGTGCAAGCGATTGCCTGATTGACCCTATGTGGTTTTGGAGTTGCTTTTGCGTGTTATATTGCATGGAATTATGGAATATGGTAATAGGAAATGAATGAATATGTGGGTAGTTATAGAGTTTTGCGGCATGTTCTCTGCGTGGTTGTTGTGTGCTTACTCTTATCTATTTAATGGCTTCCAGGAGTAAGCCATGTCCTAGGGGGGGAGGATGTAATACCCCTCATACTGCTTAGACTTATTAATTTCTATGATGATACTATTAGGGTTGATTTGGTTGGTTGTAGTTGATGATGTTATTCCTTGAGTGGACCTATTAATTTGATATGACATTATTAGGATGATTGATGATACTCTGTGCATTGTTTGGATTATTTGTTTATTTAAATGAATTGCCATTAATGTTTATATGTCAAGGTGATGATCTTATGGTGATGTTATTTAAATTCAGTATTATTATATGATGCAATTGTTTAATAATTAGTTAAGATGCAATAGTTTAATATCATGTTATGTTATGTCGATTAGGTTAGAAATGTTAACTCATTATCGATATTATAATTGTTAGAATAGATTAGGTGAGAGGATAGTGTAGCATCACTCGTTCACGAGTGCCCTGCTACACTGCAATTCCTTCTCATGATAAGATGTTGATTTCATATGTATACATGTGCTACTTGACGTTTATTTGGATGCAGGATTGCAGGAATAAGTCTCGATTCCACCTGCTTCGGCAGGACAGGGCGAGCAATAAATTAACCCAATGGGTAAAAGTTGAAAAAGGGAGTAGGCTTGGAAGTGTCCCCGTCCCAAGTCCGTCGTCTGTTGTGAGTCGTCGTGTTTTGACTGAAGTGTCGTCGTTGTCTTGTATGTAGTTTTATTTTTGAGTATTTGTTTTATTCTTGGTTAGTGTTTAATTAATTAATCGTAATTCATAAAATAATTAATTATTGTATCACTGTTATTTGATTTAATCAAGAGTTAGAAAAATGTTAAAATTGAATAAATAATAAATTAAAAGTGATTTAATTAATTAAAAGTGAAAATAAGTATAATTAAATTAATATAGTTGAGAGTAATTAAATATTATTTTTATTAATATTAATTTAGGAAAAAAAAATTGTGGAGATAATATCTAAATTTAAATAAATTATTCCAATTAAAATATGGGATAAAGGTGAGCTTTTAAAAGCTGAAAAAGGGCCAATAAGGAAAGGGGATTTTTGGAAAAGAAAGCAGAAAAATATTTATTGATTTTATTTGGTGATTTATTATTTTGATCAGGAAATTATTCACACACAAGTTTTCTGGTTGAAATTTTGCTCTGTAGTTTTTGGATCTAGAAAGGAAAAGTAAGGGGGGATGGGCTTGCACGCAGCTTCGTAAATCTTGGAGTGGAGCACTGGCTGCGAAAGAAATCCTTACAACACATTTTCATTGAATTCCAACGTAGGACTCCAGGTTCGTCACTGAATCTCCTTTGGTATGAATTAGATTTTCTCAGTTTTGAGCTGGGAGTCATTGTAGATATAATGTGGAAGTCGGTCCTCTCATTCCAGCTTGACCTTTCTTGGGGTCACTTCATTGTTATTGTTTGGTCGATCTACAATAAAGTTTCCTTGCATTAGATGTTGAAAGTCCATTTTCTGATTATGTAAGCGAGTTTCCTATTCTTCCATTCACTTTGTTTGCTTGCCTCCCTTTGCTTTGCAAGTGTTGCCTTTGTAACAGTGCATCACTATATTGTCTTTGTATTTCGGGTCCATTCTTAGAGCTATACTGTTGATTGTTCCTTTACTTGATGTGGTTGCTATATATATATACATATTGAATACTTAGAAATTTCCTGTGCATGCTCCAGTAACGTCCTGCTATGTTCGGTGGCTTTTACTTGTCTATCCTCGATGATATCATACTTGCATTTAATTCTCCTTCATTGGTCATGTTCGATATGAATCCCTACAACTTTCTTTTATTTTTGGCAATGCTTTTGGGTTTTGTCTGCCTCATCTGGCTTTGTGCGTCAGTTCCTCATTCACTTTTATGCTGTAGATCTGCTTGTGCCTCTCCTTTTATTGTTCTCCATACTAGTCATGAGGTTCTTCGTTGGCCTGTCAGAATGTTTATGGGATCTCTTCCAGCCTATGCTCAACCTTTCTTATACCCTTTGATTTGCATCATTCCATGTGAACTACAGTTTGTTCACGCAGTCGACCTCTTTCCAATCGGAGTGATCTCTGTAATTCTGTAATACGCATTGTTGTTAATGACTGCTTTTAGACTGAAGTCATATATTCGACGGTCCCAATCGCAGGTGGCTAAGTTTATGAGAGAATTCAAATTCTTAACTTTTGATTTTATCTTGTTTCCTGACAAGTTTATGCGCCTTTAGTCTCTTTTCATCTCTGTAGTTTGGTTGTGTGAATGCTCATATCTACCACTTGGGTGACGACCCTTGAATTCCTGGATCTTAAGTAAACTTCTCTAACAGACCACCGCGCCATCTTATGTGCTTCTTTTGTCCTTCGTTATGGGCCTGCTCCATGCGTTGTTCCCCTTTTAGTCATGCACTGTCCTTGTCTGAATGTTATTGATGTGAAATATGAGTCCATTTTTGCCAAGCGCATTGCACCCAGGTCGCTGCATTCTTAGATTTAAAATAAATACATATTGTTGGAAATACTCAGCCCGTATTCTTGTTGGAAATACTCAGCCGTATTCTTACGCCTTTGGTTAGAGTGTATCCAAGTTAGCCGGCACTGGCATGGAGGTCAACCATGTTTTGCTAAATATGTAATACTTTAGGGTCACTGATGTGTGAGGTAATCGCAACCCTCTCTCACCTGTGTGACGGCATTCGGTTGAAACCCAAGTGAAGCTCACAATATTTAGATACTTAGCAGACTGCCCTTGCAATGCCTTCCTCTTTATTCGTTCTTTCTCTTTATTCTGTTTGAGATCGACAAGCAGAGACCATTGACGTTGTTGTATTTCAATAAAAGTGTGATGTCCATTTGTTGGGTAATGTATTTGGTTTTCATTTTTCATATAATTTGTTGGGCACTCAACTTCAGGTAGATCACTATAGATATATGGTGGGTTCGATGAATTTATTGTCTTGTAATTGTTGACTGTGTTACCATTGAAGATTGCTATATATATGTATATATATATATATATTGGTGATTTGTTGCATACATAATATTTGGAGGTTCGATAATTATACAGTGTTGAAGATTGTTACATTTGCAATGCACTAAGTAATTCAAGGTATTTGGTTTAGAATTGGTATTTGATATATATATATATGTGAGATTATTTAAATACAACTATTGAAATATAAACCGCACATTGTAATGATTAGCTTACACGTATTAATATATATGTAAGTATATTTATTTACGTTTGTAAGTAGGTGATTCCATTTTACCATTTTGTTTATTATTATTTAAAAATAGTTTTCATAATATATATATATATATATATATATATATATATATATATATATATATATATATATATATATATATATATGGAAAGTAGAGATTTTGTAGAAAAAGAAAAATGTGTAAATAAATAAGGGAAGTAGATAAATATACATAATTGAAATGTAGAGAAATGAGGATATAAATTGGGTATATTTAACTTCTTAAAGAAATTAGTGAATTTGGTAAACTAAAATAAATGAAAAGAGTTCTATTTGCACGTATGTAATTAAAATAATTGCTATTTTTAGTAAGTAGATTATGTAATAGAATAGGTCAGTTGTTTTATTTAAACTGGGTTAATAAGAAGAATGACGTTGCACAAAAGTATGTTCAATAGCTTAATCATGTGTTCATTATACATTTGATCTTGTTTATGATAACTTTGAATGTCATGGGTCTATGTAAGTCTTCCGGAGAAGTTCTCTAGAGTGGGATGTTATGTGTTGAGGATTACTGTGTGAACCGCCTTGATGTATTGTACTATGATGTTGTACCCGGTTTCCACAAACGGGAAATTTGTGCCTCCTAAGAAATAGGAGTGGGTAATGAGAATTGTACCTCCTTTGGAAGGAGTGTGTATTTGGATTGGTTTCCTCCAGTGGTTGGAGTGAGTTCCTTGTTTTGTTTTCTCCTTGGATTGGAGAGTTTATGTTGTTTAGTACCTATTGTGGTATCGTGCCTTATGTGTTGTCGATAGGAGAGTGGCTCCTTGTGGGGGTCCAGCACACAAAGGGGTGCCAGGGTAACCTACCTAGAGTTTAATTAAGTGATAATCTAAATGAATTAATGGGGGGGGGGCTTTTACAATAATTAAGATAAAGGATGTCTCTCTCGTGAAGCAAGTGAATGATAAGGCTCGAGATGAGATGGGATGCATAGTTTTGTGTGAGGGTCCGGCGGCCGGTAGAGGCAAGCTAGGGTAACCCAGGATGGGGGTCCGGTAGCCTAGGAAGGTTGAGCCAGGGTAACTCATTGCAATTTATGCATGACACTCTTCCTATGTCAACAGTTAGCTAGTTATTGTGCGATGTTCATGATCTTTGTTCTCTGGAAGCATTGTAACCTCATGTTAAGTGACTTTGTGATGGTAGTTGTGAAGTAATATTGTGAATGTGGTGGTTAAGTGCCTTGTTGTTTTCTCTTTGGTCATTGTCAGATGAGGTTTTTTGTTATTATGCCTTGAGTTCATTAAATTTGTGCATGTGACTAGTTGTTATTTGGGAAGATGTTTTATTGTTATGTTCAGAAGTGAATTGTTGTTGTGCCTCTTGGAATGGTTGTCGTACATTGTCTAGGTGGTCTTTGATGTTATGTGTCTGTTGGGAGTTAGTCTTTGTTGTTGTTAGTTGTGCTTGGTCGGGGACCCTTCCTTGTCTACTCTCAGCACGGGGGTGGTTGGGTGGAACGTGCTTCGCACCCCATGGGGTTCCCTCTTCTATTGCAGATATATATTTTACTTGCAGGTTTTGGCAGATGTTGATGATCCAGTGTCCTTATGTACCAGATTGTTATATATATTTCATATGTAATGTATTCATTGTTGTATTGTCTCCCATATGTGTTGGGATGACATTGGTGTAATTTGTATATGTATTAATTGAGTTGTACTTTCAGATAATTGTATTCTTCTATCATTGGGATGTAATAATTATTCAGGCCATGTAATTATTCAGGATCATTTGTTATAGTTGGTTATGTTGAGTTGTATCTGTCGAAGATGTAACACTTTATATCTTTATAATTCCATGTATTGTCATATGTGCATATGTTGTTATTATGGATATAGTTGATGGATATTTTAAATGATGGAATGGGAATGAATAGATTACGTAGTAGATTAATTATTGTTATCTTATTATTGTTGTTATGGGTTAGTGTAGTCATGTCACTTCGTGTACCCCTTTGGAACTAGTTGTGTCTCATAATACATTGTTATGTTATAGTACTTAAGAATGTTATTATATTCTGTTTTAAAAAAAAATTGTTCCATTGTTGTTAGTTCCTTTGGGGTTCGCACGGCGGGGCGTGACAATTAATTACTCAATAAATAAATAAATAAAATAATAACATATTTACCTTCATGAGTTTACTTTTTTATCCCCTCTAAAAAAAAATAGATTTAAGAAAAGACTTTTAAGAATTAAATACAAGCTATTTCCTTTATTTCCGAGTTATTATTTTTCCTTTAAAGAAAGAAAAAGAAGAGAATCGAAGGAGGAGGAAATGAATTCTCTCCTATTAGAATCCAAAGGAATATCCTACTCTATCCTTATATAGAAACCTTATTTAGCTTAAAGATATGGGGATATATTTCCCCCTTCCACTTTTACCATGTAACTATTTCTTTAATGAATTGTTCATGGCAAAGATATGGCAACACTTATCATCACAAACTTTTATTTTACTCACTAATAAAGTTAGTGTTATCCTGTGCTAGGAAGTCATCACCATTGAGATATAATACTATTTACCATAGCATGCGTTGGCATTGGAAATATGTTAATTACATTATTTTAAAGTTTATTACCATTCTCACGTAGGAGGTGTCCAAGACTAGAGTGTTTATGGAGTTAAATTAAGGAAGGAAAGAAACAATTATACCTGACATTAGACTCTGGCTTCTCACATGGGAAGCTCTTGATGGCGCATCCCAAGGAATTGGAGATTGAAACAAAAGGAAACTTACCACATGATTTTATTAATCATTTGACTCCTAAGAATTTTGTAGACCAAACGGTTGGAATATTAGCTGCCAATATATTAGTGTGAAGCACAAATACCAGCCTCAACATGTCAACAAGTTACAGCCCGAAACAATTTACGTAAGAGTTGTAGTCTTGAGAGAGTGACTGAAGAGTAATATTGCTGAATTTTCTGAGGTGATTTTGTCTGGAGATTGATGTCACTAGTCAATTTGATAATTGCTATTAATGTTTTAATACTAGAGGAACCACCTCATTTCAGTAGTTGCCTCATTCGACTAACTGATTGTTATGGAAATTCCCGTAAGTTGCCTGGTGTTTGATGAACCATTATTGTGACCATTCCAGACTATCCTGTTATGAGTTTGAACTAAATCACTCACACCATCATGCTTATCTGGTTTTCCACTATGTTTGTTCTGGAGGCATCATCTCCAAGAGTACTTGTATTAATTACTTGATGTGCAGGTCCAATACTAGAAAGAAACTTAGTTGAGAATTATTCAACACTCAATATACACTACAATCCAAAGTGCCACCTATAGTGCATGTTACAGGCGCACACCAACACGAAATCAGAGCAAATTTAATGTTGCCTCTCTTAAATGGTGACAGAGACAACTGCTACTATCAGGTCGACGTTAACTATTTTTGTTACACTTGACTCTAGCCAAGGCTTCCCTCACCTACTGCAATAAGGCTACAACGACACCTTATCAACTTTATTTAATTTCCAACAACCATTCCCAATGGCTAGACGCGGAAACCAGGGAAAATATCTGCACATAGAAAGACTCGCCTATATGACTTAAAGTAATAGATACACCACATTTATATTGAGGATAAAAAGGTAAACATGTATGGGTGTTATAATCCATACGCCTACACAAGCAGTTGATAAAAAAATAGTGACTGCCATGGATAGAGACTTAATGCATCGATCCGCTAGCAAACTTGCACAGAGGAAGGTAAGATTTTAATAAGGGTTTTATTGGAATCCAACAGACCCTAGTGATTTTCCTAGATGGTCAATAAATGAGTAATTAACGACTCACCCAACCATCTCGTCACTGCCAAAATGGAGATGCATACAATCTTCCTTTCTCCATATTAGCACGATATACACGTGTTGTGGTTTACTCTATCATTCTTTGTACTCCCTTGAAGATAAGGATGATCTGCAATAGTGACGATCACCACTTCACTACCTTCGTATTATGAAGCTCATGACCATTCCTTCAAATATTGATAGATTTATGCATATTGTGTGCTCATTGTTGAGAGCAATAGTACATGTGGTCTTGGGCCTTCATTCATGAAGAAGATGCTATTGAAGATATAGGGTTTCGCATAGCGAATACCATCCTTATTACAAATAGATGCATTTATCTAAGAGTTGGCTGGTAATTTTAAAGGAAAGATGATGCCTTATTGCAATGAAGGAGCATTATGATATGGGTAGAGGTTGTTTCAATCTCGTTTCGATATGGTCTTGATAACTAAGGAAACAAAATTTCCCAACACCTCCCCACCTCTTTCTACTAAGGCTTGGTCTGAAAGGTGGGACATAGGGCAGTGGCCATTGAGAATAGGCATAGCCTGCAACCCAAGTTTCCAAAAGTGGTGAGAAAGAGGAAGGGCACATTTCTAGTTTGACTATAGAGGAATGCATTTCCGGTTGGTCTCTAAGTTGTACCCCTACGATATAACTGCATTCCCATTCTGCCTTACCTTAGATTTGCAGGGGAAACAATGTTATTCATTCTCCTGATATTAATATATGAGTACCTCTTATTTCTTGAAGTTTAAATTTGAATACTAGTTATACTTTTTTTTTGGTTCATGGTGTTCTATTTTAATTCAAATGGGTGTTAACTTTGGATATTCTCTTGCAGGCCCAAGATGGAAAAATAGAGCAGGTTTGCATAGAACAATCATCCACACTCCATTTGGAGATAATAATAGTAGTTTTATGTCTTTGTGATTATCTTTAGTAGTCTAGGTTTGTTAGAAGGTTATATATCTAAGGAATATTTTCTGACCTATCCATCATAATGTGTGCTTATCATGCCTCAAAATATTTTAAACAGATAACACACAGTGAGATAATCTTGACCTCAACAGTAATTTATTGTAAACAATAGGGTACATTAAATTAATAGGATAAATTAGCTAAAAGTAGTTTTATCCTTCTTACAAAATACATAAAGGAGGTTGATAACAGCTTTATCCATATTCTACAATTAGTTTATCCATTATATTAACAATGCCAATACTGGAAAACCTAACATTAAAAGGTATCACATAAACCTTGAACTGGTAGTATTACAACTATTATTGAAATAAGATATAAGGAATTTTCCTGCCAAGTAAATTTTCCTTTCCCTTTTTCAATCTCTTTCATGTTACAGCAAAACATTAGCTTTCCAACTTACAACCAAATTATAAAGAAATATCATGAAATGAACACATGACTGGGGCTTGCTCTCCACCCTACTGTAATGGCGTCATGGAGCCTCATAGGCTCTAGCCATACCCCCGAGCAAGTAGTTATTAAAAATCCATGATGATAATGGAGTATTTTCTCATTTTTACAAATAATAGAACTAACATAGCACCATTTTCATACATCTAGGCTCTCTACTTCTATTTTCAACCATAATGTCTACACTATGTGACTCTCTTTTTTTTTTTTCTTACAAGCAAATAACAAGAGTAAATGAAAATAGGAAGAACTTATCTCTTTTCTTTTAGGTGAAGGGATTGAAATTTTCCATCCATCTTTCCTTTCCAATCCAAGCCATCTTGTTCACTATCTTTCCAAGAGGTATACTCCTTTCCTCTCCTCACTCTTTCCACCATCTCCATTCAAGTTCTCCAAGAGGAGAAGTGGGTAGCAACCTACTCATTCTTCATATTCCACTATATAGGAGTTTCAACTTGGAACCTTTTGGATGGGGAGGTGTGGAGTGTACCTCCCTTCTTCAATGAGAGTCTTTTCTCATTAAAGAGGCAACATGCACTTGGACAACTCCAAATCTTTTCACCCCCCCCATTTCTCTCCTCAAAATTCGTCACTCTTCATTATGAGGACTTTTGAAGAGTCAAATCATGTCCTTAGGACCGTATTGCATGCCCACTTGACCTCTACCACTAAGGTATAGACCCTAGGGTGTTTATTTTTGTATCCCAACTAAGTAAATTGACCAACAACCCTCTTTAAAGACCCACTTAAAGACCCATCCATATTTCACACTTGGGTAAGGGTTCCCAACCCCTAACCCACATAATTAAATATTCTCACAAACCAAAATAAATTATACATTTAATATCAACCTTCACCTCTTAATCTATCAACATATTAACTTTATATCCTCAAGAAGATGTCATTTGATTTTCTCTTGATGGTCCTCCCTTCTCATGTTAACACTATTGCCTTCCTGTACATTACCAACATGATCATAAGTAACGTTGTATGTCACATTAATCTATTAGCTAAATATTCTAAACTTTAACCATATAATAATCCATTTGAATTTCAATCTACATTTCATAGTATACTAGTGTATTCCACCTTCATGGTAGTGACAATAGAACATTATGTCAAAATGAAATTACAAGGATTTTTCCAAAAGATCACCTTATTTATCATCCACAATATATCTAATCATCAATTTAAGAAAATCATATCACAAATTAGGTTTAGCATTAATCACATGTGAAATGGGGTCTTACCCCAACCATTAAAGCCTACTCAAGTATTAGTTAAATCACTACAAGGTTTTTAGACCCTACCAGATGATTTGAATAGGAAGATCAAGGAATTGGTGAAGAATTTTAATGATTGTGGTAACACATTGTTACCTGATATAATTGATGAGCAGGGGAAAGTTAGGAAACTCCAAAAATGGCAGGATCAAGTAAGCGAGGTCATCAATGATCAAATTAAATTAATTTGTGATGACTCAAACTATGATTTGTTGGTGAGTTGTATGGATAAAATCATTAGTACCAGCTCATTTTTGGAATCTTTTGAAAGAGCTGCAAATCAGGTAGTGGTAAAATATACACCTTATAGTACCAAGGTGAATGAGGTGATTAGTTTTGACTGCCGACTAATGAAGAATACCAGAAATGGGTAACTAAATATTTAACTGAGGAAGAGTAAAAAGAATGAGCTGCTAATAGGTGGTAAATCAGATGTTGCAGTTACAACGGTTTCCAGTCTTGCTTCGGTGGCAGTCTTAGTGTGGGATTCTTATGGTTTTTTTTGCTGCATCAAATTTTCTCAGCGGGCACGATGAACAAGAATATTCTCTAAGAATTGTTAATTACTATTGTAATAATAATTTTTTTGGAATATCACCAGGTGCTCCAATTGGTTGGTGACATGTGTACTTTTTGACCTGATGCTTGTTTACTCCTTCATTTTCTATAAGAAGGATTTCAAGGCTAGAAGTGCGGGTTAGCAAGTTAGATAATTTTTGGTCGAGTCTAGGTGAAGTTACAGAGAAAATTGTAAAAGTTTGATGGTTTTAGAAAAATACAATTTTAGATTTTGACTCGTGCGTAATGAGTTTCCAGAATTCATGGGGATTTAGTAATAGGTATATAATAGTAGTAGCATTTTGATTTGGAAATGATAAATTCAACTCATGTCTCTCCACTGTATATGCATATCTGAATTTTGAATAAGATGATTAAGGGTTGTTTCATTCATCTCACTGTTGTGGTGTGTATGATCCTTATTTTAGCTTTAATTCAAGGAAATAATTAAAATGCTTGAATAGGATTATAGGTGGATATGTTCTGTATAAGGATTTGATAAGTAGTATTGGGTTAGAATGCATGTTGATGAAATTGTAATGAAATATTTCTAGGGATCTTATATGTTATGTGTTAAATGCATCCATAATCCCTTACATGCTATAATTGACTCCTACAATGGATATATAGCGATTTAAGTTCTACTTATTCATATGATTCATTATTTGTTTGTCTTTTGCTAGAGCTTGCTACAAATTTCAAATCAATGAATATCTTATACTGTGGATTGTGTTGTAGTTATCTCATGCTCTATATAGTTGATATTATCAATGAACAACCAATTCTATTCAATATTATCCTATCGTGTTGATCTATTAAGTGAAATTATGCGGTATTGTTGTGTTGTTTTATGGCAATGGTGTGGGGTTGTAAGTACATTAAGGATCACCCTCACGAGGGTCTTAAGAGCAGAAGTGTAGGAGGATTTTTTTAAAGTCCTCATCTATTGGTCCAAGTCCTTCAAGGCTGCCCTTGATTGGAATTGGCAATTCCATAGGTAGATTAGAGGAGCAAACTTGGTTTAGGTAAAAACAAGCCAAAACATTCAGCTGGGTAAGTGCCAGAGTTAAATATATGAATGTATATGTCGGGCCTCTTGTCGGCCGGGTTGCTAAAGTTATGGAATGGTGTCACTATGTATGACATCTCTAGACAATAGAACAAAGACAATTTCAATTCCATGCAGTAGCGTATGGACAATTCATGATGCCCCAGGGCTAACACATTTTTGTGGTATGTTATAATGTTCAACTGCACTTTAGCAATATTTAATTTGATGAAGTAGATATCATGAATGTTTTTTAAATAATCTATTCATTATATATAATTATAAAAATTGACATATTTAATCCAATTATATATGATCTTGTAGGTCTTCAAACAAAGGGGAAATTTGCATGTCCAATTTTTGGTCCAAAGATGAAATTTTGTCATTCAACAAGTTTAGGAAAGTAGGTGTTTGATGAGTATAGACACTTCCTCCACATAAATCATAAGTGTCGAACTATTGAAAAACATCTTTTCAATGGGAAAGAAGAGACTACATCAAAACCACGATGAATGACACCTCGCCTATGGAAGTTGGAATATAATAGAATTAATCATCAAGGTTATACATCATATCAAATTGTTTATCTATCATATATGATATGTTTTGAATTTATATTTTTATATTGTGTTGTGTTTACTCATGTTGTAATTGACAATGATTGTCATTGTTAATTTGTTTAACTTATATGCTTCATGAAGGTCATCAAGGCATTAATGGCTAGCTTCCACAGGGAATAAAAATTTATCCCAGATAATTTAGTAGGTTACCCTACTATGAGCAGCTACAAATTGTGCATTTGTTTGATATAATGCATATCGGAAAGAATATACTTGAAACATTATGGAAATATTGGATGGAAGGCATGACAAAGAATTTTTTCAAAATTTTTGAGAGTGACATTCAAGAAGCCAATCCTTGAAATAAAAATTTCATTCAATTAAATAGTAATGGAGACAAAATTAATATAAGTGTCATTTTTTAGTTATTAACAGAGCAGTAAAGCAATGTTATAAAATAAGTTATACTAAAAATTCGATTTCCCACAGTATTTGTTGCGAACATAAACAATATAATAACAAAGAAAGGTGAATTGGGTCAGGGATGAAAACACATAATTGGCATACCTTCATTAAGGTAATTATTTTAGTATATTATATACACTTGTATAATGTGTGTACTTTTCAGTGTATTGTGTTTACTACTTTTGGAAAAGTAATGAAAAGATCATTTTATAATTGTTGCAGTACGTTCTACCTCTATCTCTCCCAGACAACTTTGACAACAATGTGAAGCAAGTTATATATGATGTTGGAAAATACATGAGGTAAGTAGCGAGATTTGTTCAATTCGTTGTATACATCTTATAATTTCTATTTGTTTTACTTGTTATATAATGTGCTATATATTTTTTTGTTAAATCTCATTAATATATTTAGCCTTGAATCCTTGTAG
>VDFB02145184.1:0-22440 GCA_007258455.2 Sequoia sempervirens
GCCTCCATGTTGGTTCAAACCAGACTAAAAATTCCAAATATTACCAATCTGAAAAATAATATTATGACTAATACTCTTTATTAATTATAAATAATTTAGAATTTTATTTGATATGACATCTTCATATTATGATAAAAAATTTATCACTTCCTTATATAATGCTTCTTATACATTTATAGTATCACTTATTCAAAAGATAAATAGAAAACAAATATTCTCATGTATCAATCCATCTAGGGGAGAGGGGCCTATAGTAGAGCACCCTAACTTTGCGTTTCTCAAAATCCTACGTGGAAATTTCAAATCACTCCCAATTTTGTACAATAGTTTATTTGGCAACTCATATGCTTCTATATTTCATTTTGGGCCACATCATCAAATATGATGCCACATCAACATGTTTTTTGTTGAGGTATCCAAAAAGGCCCAAAAAAAAAGTAAGATTGATAGTGGTGCACCAAGTCATGTTTTATTGGTGCATTTATGTGGCATCATATGTTTTGTCACTTTGCATACTTTATGGATAAAAGGTTTTTTGCAATTGGATATTAAAGTGCTCCACTATGGGGCCTACCGAGGACTACTTTTATCCCCACTATTAAACCTTGCTCCATTATGAGCCCCTCTCCCCTATAAAATTGAAGCATGTTTTCTACCATCCTTCAACATAATGAAAGTACTTTTCCTCCTATCATGCATAATTTTTCTACAATATTTTCATGGTCTACCAAACATAAATGATATACACCTATTAGTATAATATCAAATAGATCTTCATCTAGCTATATATTTTGGTGCACACACATCTCGATGAACTTGATCCATGGTATGCTTGTGGGACACTCGTGCTCTATCTGTGGAGGTTGTGGTGGTTTTCTTCTAAATGTACTATAGGTTAGTTATTTTCTAATTTGTTGTTGAGGTGGTGCTTCTAGTTTTTTTTTAAATTTAAAATATATTAGATTTATTTGAAAATTTGAAAACATAGAATTTTTTCATTGCTTTGCATTGTTTTTTTCCATTCTAATATTAAAAAAATATTTTACAATGAATCAAAGATTTTTCTTTTAATATTTTCAATATTTTGTAAATTTTAAGTATACTAATTTAATTTTACGCCGAAGGCGTATCCAATATGAACTTCACCAACCTGAAATGGTTGGTCAACGGTATATATCGCTTGGGAGATGATTGACACGTTTGCATCCGTTTGTTTTCTGCCACTTTTATGTATGCCAAAACTTTAGTTATGCGGTTTTATACGGATACAGCTATTAGCTCCCTCGTGGTTTTATAAATGGCCTCTCGATCAACTTTACAGGTGGCATGCGTCAATCTATTTCTCCTCGCGGATTTTTCAACATTCACTGTTTGTTTTTTCACTTTTAAAATTACGTGGCGGTGAAGATGGGTTAAAATCAGATAATTCGACCGGAAATCTTAGCGAGATAATTCGAGTGGAAAGCTTTAGAAACTTTCAAGCAAATGCAATTGGCAGGTGTAAATCCAGACTCCACAACCTTTGCTACCATTCTCCCTGCCTGTGCAAAAATGGGGGCTTTGCAACTGCCGGGGTAGACATGTATGCAAAATGTGGAAGCATAGACGAGGCACGCGAAGTGTTTGATAAGGTGCCTCAAAGAGATGTGGTCTCCGATATGCACAAAATGGATTTGCTGAAAAAGCTTTAGAAATTTCCAAGCAAATGCAATTGAGGTTTAAAGCCAAATTCCGCAACCTTTGCTAGCATCCCCCTGCCCAATGCCAAAATGGGACCTTTGGAATAGTATGGACATCCATCGAAGCATAAAGGATAGAGTAAGCAACTGCCCTGGTAGACATGCATGCAAAAAATGGAAGCATTAACAAGGCACGCGAACTGTTTGACAGAATACCTGAGATAGATGCCATCTCATGGACTGCAATGATTGCACGATACGTGCAAAATGGATTTGTTGAAAAGGCTTTAGAAACTTTCAAGCATATGCAATGGCAGGTGTAAAGCCAAATTCCACAACCTTCGCCAGTTTCTTCCCTGCCTGTGCCAAAATGGGAGCTTTGGAACAGGGCATGGACATGCATCAAGGAATTTATATTTATATTTAAGGGCTAACATGAAATTCCAACAAAGCATATTCTCTAACAATCATGAATGATTTCAAACAAAACCCATACTGAAGAAAAAGAAGAGGGACAGAGTTTTGAAAACTTGAAGGTACTTTCACTATTTTTGACTGCCTAGGAAATATAATATGTTCACTCTTACATAAAGAAACTATCGGTAGATTATGCAGCGAGCTGTTGGATTTTCTTTTGACTAGGAGGAAGGTGCAAAATAATTAAAATAGTCAAATTTATTACCAAACATTCCAAAAGCATGGTGATAACACAAAATATGAGGCACCCGTCATAATGTATCATCATTATCTAGAGATATTATCTTGAAAAACCCTACAAATTAAGGTTGTGCGTCTAATGATCATTGTGCGTATATATATACTTAATATATACGCTTTCATTCTTATCGTATTATTCTTCATCACCGTCTTAAAAGTTCCTTGACAACTAGAGACGATAATCCAGAATTGACTTTTGCCATCAAGTAACTGCAAGAAGAAATGGATTGATAAATCTGTATACCACCCATTTTGCAAACTAAAACTTACACCATTTGATTCTACTACTGCTATCCTCCTGCACGTTAGGCATATATGCAAAAGGTAATGGGATGTGGATTCGTGTTAGATATTATAGATGGAAATACTACGATAGACATGTATGAACAATGTGGAATCACAAACAGGGCACCTGAAGCATTTGACAAGCCAGATATATATGTGAACTATATGGACAATGCATGTTAACTATTTGATAGAGTTACTCAAAGAAATGTGATCTGTAGCGTCTTGGTTGCAAAATTTACGAAAAATGGATTCGAAGAAAAGGCTTTAGAAACTCATGAGTACATGGTGATCTCAAAACTTAATGTGAAGAGCAAAATGCAGGTCGTAATGCTTTACAAATGAATCAAACCAAACAAGATATGCAGTTCCACATGTGGAAGCCATGCAATTCATTGAGGGATGTGGCAGTCTAAGAACTATTTTCAAATGCCCACTTTCATATTTTTCTTGGGAAAGGAGATTGAAGTTGAGAAGAACACGAAAAAAACCATCATTGAAAGCATAGTGCAAAGATCAGTTCAGGACATTTTAGGAGATTAAATTAAAAAAATGTGGTCTCATAGAATCCTAGTCAGGGTACGTGGACAGTCTTAAAAATGTGGAAGCACAGTCAAGCCACGTGAACCATTTTGCAGGATGCCACACATCCCAACCACAATTTTACTTTAGTGTATATTATGTGTGCATATACTCATTGTACGAAGGGTTTCACTTTTGTATAATCAACAGGCCTTCAAGCTTCAAGGGTTTCAGCTTTGTAGAACTCGAGGCTTTTCATTTTTATTTTTTAACATTACAATAAACAAAGTCTTTATTTATTAATCCACATTGCAATGCTTTGGATATCAGATATTTTCATAAAGTCTTTTTGTTCAAGACAAGAATAAGACAAGAATTAGTAAGGAAAAAAATATTAAGGATAGAATATTTTGTGGGACTTAAAAGTGTTTCGATTATAAGAAATGGTTTACTCAATTTTTTCAAACACACATACATTCTATAAATTTGGTTATAATATCATCATGTTATGTCGTATTACAATGTAATTTTTGTCATTTATCATGATTTAAATTCAAAATAATGGGTTACATCTAATTAAATTCATTTTGGAAATTGTAATTATCAAATATTTCCAAAGACATAAAGTGATTAATATGTATAGAGATACCAAAAAAAACATATATAGAAAAGTGAATAATTGTAGACATTTGGCTTTCTATGTTTATAGGTTCAAATATGTTGGTCTTGCACACACATGAGATGTTACTACCATTCCTTCTCTCCTACGCAACTAAAGAGTGAACAATTGTAGTTTAGCTTTTTTTTAAAATTAGAATTTAATATTGATATTTGGATGCCTTTTAGGTTACTTCTTAACTTTAGTGTTCTGAATAAGTTTCCCTAATGTGGCACCAAGAAAATAAATTAAAATGAAAATGGAAAGAGATTTATAAACTGAAATTGTTAGTTACTCCTTTAAATTATGTACTTATGGAAAGAGACTTATAAATCTAAAATTGTTAGTTACTTCTTATAATTATGTACTTATGTTTTCATTTGTATTCTTCATGAATACAATTTTTCATTGATAGTAACACTTAGTCTCAACACAAATTTTGGTTAAGATATTTCTCTTACATACATGATAATCAAGCACTTAGGTCTATATAATGAATATAGTTACTTCTTATAATTATTTACTTATGTTTTCATTTGTATTCTTTGTTAATGAAATTTCACATTGATAGTAACTTTTGGTCTCAACACACATTTTGGTTAACATAATTAATAGAGATTTTACTCATTTTTTAAAGATGGTTCATTAGTTCCCTCCATCCAATTTGTGTTTCGTTTATAAAGTTTATATGTTATTTCTATAATTTCTATAAGTTTGTAATATTTAGATATGTATAAAAACCTCCAATATTATTACGTGGATTGGTAGATATAAGACACTTAGTAAAATAGGTGGTTATATTTATAAATGATCCTAAGTTTTAGAATTGGTATTTGTAAGTATAAAGTGTTGTTAATTTTACAATGGTGAGCTTTGCATACTTATGGTATGTACAAGTTTTCCATAGTCTATGAAGATAATTTTAGATTTTTTTATTCAATTGTATAAAAAAATGCAAAAAAATATGACTATGCATAATAAAAGTTACACAATTTTATTCAAAAACTCCCAATTTTTTTCTACCCATGTCAATTGTTATTTAGTTTTGTTTCCATTTAGAGATAATTTTTAAATATAGATAACTGACTCATTCTTATGTGAAGTTTGGATCATTTTATAAACCTTCACTTATCTCCATTTATACACATTTCCACGTATTTGATGTTACCTCATCCATTTTTGTAAATACTCCTTCATATTTGATATTTATTACATATTTTATAAACCTTCACTTATCTTAACATTCACTCCCAACTCAACATTATTGTTCCCTTATTTTGGACAAATGATATGGGTGTAGGATCAATCCCACACCCACATAGTTCTTGCTCTAAAATTCACATTTTGTAAACTCCCACTCATTTCTTTCCCACCATGACTTAATTTGCTACACATTTTACATGATTATTTATATTTACTTATATTTAAGTAAATTCATTTTCATGTTGCTTCAGCTCTAGGGAAATATCCTAATCATTTGGCTTGCTAGAGAATTTATTAGAGGAGCATTTCAATTTATGCATATTAACGAAGATAATTTGCATCAACACTCTATGACATTGTAGTACAGTAAGTCTAAATAATTTTTTTGTGAATATAATGAAAATGTTCATAACATGATGCAAGCATCCATATCATGTATAGGGAACTGCATGTAAACAAGGAACTTGATATATTCTCTTGGGCATAGTAGTGGTGGCAATTTTAATTCCCTCAAAAAACTATAATTACATTCCAAACACATTGTATCAACCAATGGTAACATATTGTATAGTAAACAAAAACTAAAAGTCATGAGAAATGAACTGGTTACTTTCATTCATGTTTACATTAAGGTATAATAACATATAAATCATTATACAAAACTCTATCAAAATACCCAATATTTCTTAGCTAATCATAGATTCATTTATAAAATTTATTTAACTATTTCAACACTTGTATGCTAGCCATGTTTAGTATTGACATGCTTGAAGGTCTTATATATTAGCACTCTCATAAAATGTTTTTTTTGTATGTGAGTTTCATTTTATCTTTAAAAAGCTTGGAAATCTTCCAAAATACTTAGAACACAGAGTTAGTCCCATACCAATCAAAATACTTCAAACTAAGTATATCTATTAGTATATGTATTTGTGGTTGAAATGATACATTAAAGTCATACAGTTTGCATTGCTTATCTTTTTCAAACCCACATTAGCCTAAATTTTTTGTAATTTTAGATAAGAAATTTCAACTCAAATATTAATTTTTTGATTCCTTTAGAAATTGTACTATTTTTTTAATTTCAAATTGAATTTTGTGAACTTAGTTGCTAAATGGCCTACCAATCAACATCATCTACTACACAAAAAGATAAAAATAAAATAAAAATAGACCATTTTTTTTGTAATTGACCTTCCACACCTCTTCGGCACACCCTTTGCACGCCAAGGTGCAATTGCTAGTTTTAAAAATTGCTTATATGAAATAGCTTATTTGTTTTATACTTAATTTTTAAAATTTTAGAAACTTCTTTTTATGTTTTTTATGGATTTTAGAATATTTATTTTATACTTAATTTTTTAAATTTTATAAACTTGTCTTTATGTTTTTATGAATTTTATAATATTTGTTTTATAGTTAAGTTTTTAAATTTCTTTTTATGTTCTTATGGATTTTAAAATATTTGTTTTATACTTAATTTTTTAAATTTTAGAAACTTCTTTTTATGTTCTTATGGATTTTAGAATATTTGTTTTATACTTATTTTTTTAAATTTAAGATATGTCTTAGCCTTTTTAAAATCCATAAGAACATTGAAAAATATTCAATGATGATAAAAAAAAATATTTACACAATATTTAATTAGTAATATCATCTATTGCAATTTTTTTCCATCAAATTAGGCATTTCTAAGATAGACACATTAAATGTGGAAGATGAAAATCTCCATTGATGCAAGACATTTGAAAATAAACAGTGAAAAGTTTCCTCAATGTTTGGATTATCAAAATCATTAAGTAGCTATTTAATATTATAATGACTATAAAATATGTTTATAGGATCTTCTCTCGCTAGAAGTAGACAACATTCCAAAGACCTGAAACCAAAATTGATATAAATTAAAGCAATGAAAAAAAAAATGTTTATATGAGCTCCTCCAGCTAGAATATCCAAAATTGTATTAAATTAATATAATTCATAATTTTATTTATGAGATCATCCATTGATTGCTCTGCAAGTTTAAAGTAAACTGAAATGGAAGCACTACCTAATCGCTTTGCATATCATGTGATTTAAAAGGAATTGATAGAGGCAAAGGCATGCCTGTAAAAGAAGAGGTGTGTTGTCTGTGGCACCAATCAATGATTTCAACATACTCTTCCTAGCCAAGGCCAGCGAAACGCAGAGACAGTGAAATGAAATGGTTACTTGATTTTCTGCAAGAGACAGAAAACAACTATTCTAAGTGTGAATGCAACAGAAAGAAGAAAATAATCTTGCTTGATTTTGTTAAATCTCCACTGGTGCTGCTGAGGACAATCGCTTGAAACTGATCCGAATTCCCTACAGCTTCAAGAACCTGAAATTACAATCTAATGCAATGCCATTTGTGTAACAAATAGAGTCATTGGCCATTATCGCAGTTTCCGGGAGTGGTGTGTTTGTCTCCATTCCAGCTGTTGCCATCAAACCGAAATCTGGTATACCTGCATATAATTTTGGAAGCAAAGACAAGGCATGGGAATAGAAAATCTGGTATACCTCCATGTAATTTTGGAAGCAAAGATAGGGCATGCGAATAGAATATATAGAGATAAGGCACTGGATAATGAAGTCCCTTGTTAGCAAAGAAAACACAAAAAAGAGAAGACCCAATACCACTTGCTGTAAATCATTAAGATCTTTCCTGCCAATATAGTAAATGAAAAAGACAAAAATCGGTAGTAATACTGCATATACGACAATATTGCTTTTCAAAGGATAGCTAAGACCAGTCATCATATCTTTCCCGGTAAAACGATAAAATGGGTGTATAATATTCAGAATGTTTTCAAAAACCAAAAGACCCATGATCATAATCCAGTCATGCATATGATATCACAGAAGCTTAACTCCATGTGACTTTCGCAGAAGAAAAGGCATTGAAAGAGAAAGATAATTTTGTACTCTAAGGCAGATGACAACGATTTGAATCCTAAAATCATTCTTCTATCACAGAGAAATGGAAATATAATGGATTCAATTTATAAAACTGAAACATCCATAAAGAAGTATGGAACGCAGGGCATACCTTTGATTCTTCAAACCTTATCTAATCTCCCTCTACTTCTCTCCCACTTCAGATGTTCATTCCTGTGTGAACTTGCCCAGGATTTGGTATTAATTATATATTTCTCCTTTGCTGCTCAGAAGAAATAAGTTTTCAATTGTTTTGGAACCTTTTGCTTGAAAATTGAAAGAAATGCAAAGGAGATCCAGAAATTTACGAATAGAACCAGAAATGCAAGATAGTGTAATATTTCTAGACGACCAAAATTTCACCAGATGCCGATCCCATTTGAAACCAATGATATGCGTCTTCTGATATTTATATAAGTTCAATGCTTCAGGACTGAAGTATTCTCTCCTGGAACATCTACCGCCTTTCCGTTACAGGACGCATGGTATTGTCGACAGTTACATAGCAGCCACTGTAGAGGAATCCACTTCCATCGGTTACATTTACCTTTCTTTTTTATATAGTCAGGTCCTTATACTCTTATGCGACTGTAGAACGCCTCTCTGCATAATTATGTGCCTACAATAATATATTTTTCTCTAGCAAATAATTTTATGTCTTCGTGTAGTGTGCATGTGATCTCTAGTTTTCTCACGTGCTAGATTTTTTGAACCCTCTGTATTTTGTATTGGATCATGTATGTTTTATACAGACCAAATATGCTATCATGGTCATAGTACACTTTTACATCAAGTTAATCCCCTCTAGTTTTATGTTTTATATTTACATACCTCTTGCCAATCGTCCTAACCATTTTTTTCATTTTGTCCGCTGCTGTCTAAAGGTGAGGCCATAGACATAATTGAGAAGAACCATTGGCATGGCTATGCAGACCAAGATTGAAAAAAATCACAAGTCAAATTAATCTTGTAATTGCTGCGAACAGCCTTCACCATTTCAACGAAAGGCCAATCTCCTTAGCCTCACAATAGTGAAGCTCTTGCTATGTTAACAGGTGGATAGATAAAAATACAAACTAAGCTTTGTAAAACAAGCATTCGTTCTATAGATGTTATACAAAAACAACGAGAAAATATACTTAGAACTAATTTCTGGACTTCTTACAGGAATAGCAAGACAGAAAGCTTATTCCGTGGACTGTCAAGAATACATCAAAATCACTCATCACAAAAATATGGCATCAAAAACTGAAAAAAAAATTGGTGTCTCCAAAGTTTTCCAGTATGTCAAACATTTGAAGGTTATAAACATCAGAAATCGTCTCCTCCTGCTGAAATTGGGATGTAGAAACACCATTTGCTGTAATAGCAGGCAATTGATGAGTAATTGGAGGCTGCGGGCTACTGTTGAGAATTGTGCGAAATCTTAATTGACCTTCAAACTTGGGTAATTTCACTTGACTATCATAACAATCCATATTCAGTCTTTGAGAAGCAGATGATGATGAGGAATCATCAGTAGCAGATTTTGGTGATGGCCTCTTATTTCCAGTGAGGGACTGCACGACAGCAGAGAATTCGGATTCGCTTGCTATAACCATTTTAGGACTTCCAATATGAACCACCTTCACTGCTTTACCTTTAGACTTGCAGGATGTTCCTGATATTGAATTTAGCTTTTGCTTAGCCTTTTCTGCCATGGGTCGCCTGCTAATCTATATGATAGAATTTCAGAATTTTTTGATGATTATTAACAGAGTGAGGGGGGTGTTTATTTAAGGGAAAATTCCAGGAATGTGTTAGAAGAATGGTTTTCTCGTGGGTTGGATTGCAGAAGGATATTGATAAGTCATTGGAAGGGACGGAGAAAGTGCGGGGAAGGGGGAAATACATTGCTCACGAGTAGGACAAAATAATATTTTTATTTCAAAGCAAGATAAGACTTATTGATCTCTAGGGAAAAAAAAAAAAAAACAATTATTTAAAATTTAAATTTCCTAATGTATGATACTCTTATCACGATTCAACATATAGTTAGTTTTCAAGGTATAGTTAGTTTTTATTTTTTTTACTGAATTCATCTTTTATTACTCCAAGGCGTATCTTATTTTCACTATCAACGGTTAACATGTAAGGAGAGACACGGCAATACAGTTATATTAATCTGATCTATTGAATATTTTTCGGCTTTTTTTAATCTTTCTATTTTTCAGCCACCCATACCCTATCTTTTGACTGTTCAGCGGCTTTTATTCCTGTGATTTGTTCAACACTTTCTTTAATTTGTATTTTCCAAATGAGTACAATGAGTGGTAGTTTATCTTTTCTTCGCCTGACATTCGGTTTTTGTACAGAGTAGTTTATCTTTTCTTCACCTGACATTCGGTTTTTGTACAGAGTACAAGTGGTAATTTATTTTGCTAGATTCTCCCGTCAAAAGTAATCATAGTATTATGTCCATTAATTATTATTAATGGGTGCATTAAATTGTATAATTATATTTATTATTATTTTTCTTTTATGTATATTATATTAATTAATTTATATGTTATTTGTTCTAATTATATTATATATTATTAAAAAAATATATTATTTATTATATCTGTATTTATATATTACATTATATTATATACTTTATAAATAATATTATATTGAAAAATATTAGCAAATAGATTTAACATATTAATATATATTTTTACATTAATATGTTCTATTTTAATTATAATTAATATTGAAAGGCAATAAATAAAATTAACAAATAATTTCCATTATGTTATTATGTTTATTTTTATAGTTATCATAGGGTGAAATGTTTTTTGTTATTTTTTCATTAAATTTTAAGTAATAATTGAATACGTTTATTATTACATATTTTCTTTTATATTTGCAGTCATCCAATATAAATCTAATATAAGATTTAATTAATATAAAAAATATACTTTAATTAGAATACATCTTACATTATATATACTATAATTACATTTATTATTATATACACATTATATTATTATTATTATATTCTATAATACAATTATACAATTATTAGAAGTAATAAACCAAATCTCATAGTTTAATTGATTTTTAGATAGATTAGAAGAAAAAAACCTATATGTGTGTTAATATATTAGAGAGTGTGTGGTGAATATAATGGTTAATACATAAAATAAAATAAAAATATCTAATAATATTAGTATATAATAAAAATGTAAAATAAAATTAATACTATAATAATAGTAATAATAATAATATATAAATAATATCATTTTAAAAATAACCTATCAATTGACCTCATGTACTACACAAATGTATGAAAAAAAAAACAAAAATTTTCCTTAATTGACCTTCCACACCTCTTCGACATACCCATTGCACACCAAGGTGCGATTGCTTGTATTAACTTACGCTTTGAATGTCCAGATTGTTCACCTTGGACCTCCTTTGCATGAGAAACCATTAAGCGGCTAGAAAGTAGTTTGAATACATTATATAATGGTTGTAGATGCAATCATTAAAAACACATTTAAGCTAGTCAGATTGTTTTGAATGGAAAAAGCTCGATGGCTGTGCAGGGCCATATACTTTGTCCTATATTCCCGATTACACCCCATTACTTATTCCATCGTACCTAGTGCCAACTTTTCATGATCGCTTGTGTTCAACTTTATTTAGGTTAAAACATTTATTTATTACTTAAAACATCCTACGCGTAATAGTGTAAAAAAAACATTTATTTATAAGGTTTTGATGCACACGGGATAAATGGGATAAATGGTGGTGTGCAAAAATCTCAGTTAAATATTTCCAAGGAAGTTTTACCTCAGTGGTCTAGATTGCAACGAGGCAATTGCTTGCTATAGAAATCCATCCGGGGGTTCATCATTTTACATGCTTAGTATTTGCAAGGCAGTTTTACCTCCGACAGTCTAGATTGCTCGACAGGCAATCGCCTGCTATGAAATCCATCCCAGGCGTTCATCATTTTTACCGGATGAAACAGAGCAGAGCAGTTCTTGCAGCTGGAAAATATCCGAGGAGCAGTTGCACTAAGCTGGGAAATATTGAGGAGCACTTATTGCAGAAAATATGGACATTGTTGACAGCACGACAGATTTAGATCCCAATTGCTATTTGAAGACAGATATCGGTTTCTTTGACATATATTTGCTTTGGTTTGAAGAAAAATCTGCGTTTTAGGTGGGTTTCCGATATTAGGGTTTGCTCATCGGCATTGTTCACAGCTCGACACCATTTGTGCAGAAAATTCAGGTACCTTGTTTTCCCTCTTCCAATTTTTACCTACAATTAGTTTGAGATTGTTCTAATATTTAATAATTGACCAGTACCGAGTTCTGCCCTTTAATACAGAGCAAGCTGTTCATAATGTTCGCTAGCATAGAAATTTGGACGATTTCTTTCAGATAATATAGTTGAAAATGCTCTCGTAGACTTTTTTTGAGTAGTTAGACCGCTTATAAATACTCTGTCATAGATTTAAAATTGCCTCTCACCAGTAGCAGGAGACATGGCAAGACAGTAAACGCGTCTCACTCTTTCATCAAACTGCGAACTGAAACTAGAGACTCGTGAGGAGAATATTTTAAAGCTAAGTAAATTGGGGATTATAATTTAGGGTTTCTTCTACTGTGGTGTAGGGCGTCTTAAATATAAGACTAATTTACAAGTATTTACATTATTGTTTCTCTCCTTTGGCTTCCTAATGTCTTAGCTGTACGCATTTACTTCTTATATATTCTTCTGCGCCCCCATTTTTGCACAGGTAGGGAGAATGGTAACGGAGGTTGCGGATTCTATTTACACCTGCCAATTGCATATGCTTTAGAGTTTTTAAAGCTTTGGCTATCCTTTTGATTTTTTTCCATGGCTTTTCTTAAATCACAAAATGAATCAATTTTTGTTTGGTTGTGTAAACATAAAATCAAAATACTTGTTGAAACCATGGCAACAGACTTACCTCAATATTCTGCGCAAATTACCTCAATCACTCAACACTTACGATGACATTAAGGCATTCTTTAGAGTCAAAGTCTGCAAATTTAATCCCAAGAGGGGTTTGACAGTGCTTTATGCAAAGACAGATAAGGCACTAGCAAAGATCATAAAGAGAGGAGATCAAAGTACAGTCCATCTTGCAACAAGGAGGTTTATATGAAAATCAAACAAAAGAAGTGTGGCAAAGTTTAGAGATAACATAACAGTGCCATGCATCATCACACCATCATTTGAAGGTAGATTTCAATAGACACGAGCTGTATGTCTGCTGTGACTAGGTTTGTTCACTATGGGGCTTGAGTCAAAATTGAGAAACAAAATGCAGAATGTGGTCAATATACCAGAAATAAACTGAGGAGTTGACATTAACCCTTTTGACTGTTGATTAATCTCCTTATTCCACTACCTCTCTTATATCATACCCACAGTCATTTTGTGTGCTTGTTCTCTGTGTGTCTCATTACATGAAATTTCATGAATTGAGCTGATGTTGCCTGAATTTTGCCCATCTTTTCCTTTTCCCCAATTTTCAAACACTGGGGATCCTTGAAAAGGCATAACATGAATATTTGGGGACATGACAAACAAGGAGCTTGTTCTGGTTGTGGTTTCTCAACTTGCTTTTCTAGACTCAGAAATACATGACACGGCCTCTGCTTGTTCTAATGTTTAGAGATAACATAACAGTGCCATGCATCATCGCAGCATCATTTGAAGGCAGATTTCAATAGACGGGATCTGCATCTCTACTGTGACTAGGTTTGTTCATCTGCTGTATGTGAAGTTTAGTATAAACCCAGATGTAACTCTGAGACTTATATTTTCAGCTCCAAATATATCAATAAATGTACTCTTTCAGCTACTATGGATATATGAAATAGAATAGGGGTTTGTATATTGTGTTTCCAATTTGGAATTGTGGCTTATTCCAAGTATTTGTTCTCTATCCATATCAATGACTTTAGATTTTATATTGTTCACACGCATTTTCATAGAGTATTTTATTTTTTGTCCATATCAATGACTTCAAGGGGAGAGAGTTATCAAGTAAATTTCCTGAAGCGGATGGCTTGATGGGATATTTGGTAAATTCTCATGGTAAGTTGTTATTCTCAATAGGAGATTAAAAACTACTTAGGATACTACAATCCAAAGCTTCCTTGCCAGTAGAAGAGGTTCCTCCAACAAAATTACATCGAATGTTATTAATGTTGGTTGTGGAATGGAATATTCATGGTTGAAATACCCTTCAAAAGGCTGGTTAAATACCTCCCTAGAAGTCTGAAGTAATAATGTATGCCAAAAAATAAAATTACATGATTTAGTTAAAAAAAACCTTCTCTTGGACAAGGAAAAGCAGATCTGGACAATAAAAAGATTTTTTTCCGTCCTCTTATTCTTGTATTCTGTGAAATCTATTTATTAATAGATGGGAAGAGTTATGTTACTATTTTGATTTGATTTATTTATGATTGTTAAAAGTTGTTTTTGTTAGCAGCTGCCATGCTGTTATCTTATTAATTTGTATTTTTGAACAACAATTCTACACTTCTTTCAGTATTTTATTCTTATATATTCTAATTTTTTAAAATATTATGATTTTTGAATTTTACAATTCTAATCCTGCCATTCGAGTTGAAGCCACAATCCTCCTTGCCTCCTCTTTCTATTTTTGTTGCTATACTGAACTCATATGAGTTCAAATTTTCTATTTTTGTTGCTATACTCAACTCATCAAATAGCAGATTGAATGAAACTATCATCCCAAATCAACATTCAGTGAAAAGAGAAAACACAATTTTATCCATTCTTGGCAATTCATCAAATATAATTTTCAATTGAAATTTAAAAATCAGAACTTGTGAATATCAAAATCCTACTTTCCAAACATTTTAGCTACACAGACTACCAAAATTTCAAATGCCCTATTTCTAGCCCAACTCAATACCTAGCTGCTGATTACCTTATTAGCTAAACTAGACATATTTTTAACATCAGGACCAACAACACCAATCTTTTTATTGTTGCAGGTGCCTTATATGGATTTGTAATCTTCTTAAGGAGTCAATAGTTGTTCAACTGTGCAGCCTGTAGTTGCAGTGGAGAGAACTGTGTTCTACAGAGAGAGGGTTGCAGGACTGTACTCTGCAATACCCTATGCTCATCAAAATTCCTAGTCACATGCAAAGCACAATATATACCTATAGCCAATTCAATTTGCCATCCAAGTAAATCCCTTTTTTATGTGCAATTTTCTTCCAATTCTCATGTTTCTTCATGTCAAGTAGACCACTTTATCTATATGGTTAGTTTACTCGTGTTGAAATGTGTGTGGGTTCCCAACCTCACCATGATGTGAATATTGTGGATACAACAAAATATTGAAACAAGGAAAATATATGGTTATTGTTAATTTATAACAAATCTGAATAGATTGTAATTGAGCTTTCATGTCATTGAAGAATTTATTATCAACATTGACAAACAATAGAAGTTGTTAGAGAAGAATAGTATGCAGAATAGAACTATGTTTTTTTCATTTTTATATTTGATGCAGAAAATTCCAAAATGGTGGTTCTGGTACTAGTGAATATGCCATGTTTCTTGGACTGTGTATGGTCTAATTGCCTCACAGTATGGAGATGTCATAGACCACTTAGAAGTGATTGGTGAAGGTTCCAAACCACTAAATCGGTTTCTAGAGAATTATTTTGGATACAAGCATGATTTCTTAGGTAGAGTCACTGTAGTTTGGATAGAAGCATGATTTGTTGTAGCATGATACAAAACCCTCTACACAAGTTTTTACCAAAAACGTTTCAACTCATTCCCTTGGACTATGGAAATTCCATGTCTTTAATCTGACATTTGTTTGGTACTATCACTGGTTTTGTGGGGAAAGCAATGCTCTCAAATTTTTGAAAAGTGACAAATGTGGGGCTTAATCTAAAAGGAAAAATTATGCAATTCACATACCTCCAATTATGGAGGTTAATTGGGTATCAAATTTGAAAAAGCTACTTGAATTCCCTGTCTGCACCATGCTTTTTCTTCTTCTAGTCAGAAAAACTTGTAGGTTCCATTTCCATCTACCCATTTTTTGTTTCTTAATAAATGTGCTATGCATTCATGACACTTTATAATCTGCTACACACTCCTTGCAATGGTGTTCGAAACCCCTAAACAAGGGTAGGATCCTCGCAATATGTTTCAGGTAATTTCTGCCTATAATCTCCAGATTGGAAGACAAAATCAAGCATAAGAAGATAGCAGTAAGGATAGAATATGAAATTAAGAGCATGTTGCAAATAGTAGTACATTATCACCACAATTGGGCTTTCACATTTTAAACCACGATGATCATAAATACAAACTTTGGTTGCTATTTCAATTGCTACTTAATGTCTAAGTATTGGCTTTTCATTAGTTATAAACCAGAACCTATCACTATTGACCTTCCACACATTCAGATTTCTTGATCAATTCATCTAATTTAGGGCCATTCATTGATACCACATCAGCCACAGGCTTCAAATTTTGAACCTTGGACAAGAGCTTTAAGTGACCGGGAAGACTATTTTTCTGAGTTTTTGAAACTCCAAAATTACCAAGAAAACAAGCTTGCTTAGTTTTTGAAACCTCCATATTAGCAGCAACTCTGTCACAATTCTCAACATTTGAGGCCTCAGTTGGGCTTATGCAAATTTCAATCTCAACCTCAACTTTAGGTGCGACTTCTATTTAAACTTCCAAATTATTATGTGTTATGATGCTTCTTTATGAAAAAATAATTATGGACAATATCCATTGGTAAATGCCTTTTCTTTTTCCCTTTATAATGTTTAAGATTATTCTCTTTCTTTATAACATGTTCAAAAAAAATAATATTGGCATATGTTTCAGTTATGTTTGCCTCATGTTTTGCTCCTTTAGATATTTAACTCTCCACATGTACAATCTTATGTTCCTTTGACTATGTTCTTACATATACTATGCACATTTATTGTCACTGTCTACCAAATTTAAAAACCTCCACTCAATTCTTAAACGTGATGTATTGTAAGTGAGACATAACTCAAATTTTAACAATGACATTCTGAATCAGCAAAGAAAGATGATTTACAAAGCCTGTCCCTCCATATTTAGTATGCCCACTTTGTTGATGTGGATTTTGGAATTTTTTACATTTTTAAGCAAAATCCTTCCAATGCCCACTCACAATTATAAAACATATCTACGGTGCTTTACTGGTGAAGGTAATGATTGGGGCAAGTGAGTTTAATTTAATATATTATATATGTCTATTAAAAATATTCATTATATACTTACAATTATTAATAATAACTATATCATATTAACTTCACGTGTAAGTAGTGTAAATACAGTATTTGTTTAAAACTCATTCCTCAATACACAACTCACCCATTTTGTTTATATATATATGTCCTCCCTCCTCCTCCTCTAAAGCTGACAAACTGCTAAATTTTCTTGATTGTTCTGCCTTACATCAACTTCGAATCATATTTCATGGCTGGATTGAAGGCTGCGCACAAATAAGGTTATATGTAGAGAAGTAAAGCTCGAGTTAACATCAGGAATGGGAGACAGAGGAAAGATTTCAGAAATTTGCTTATTTTTAAGAGGATTTTCATTTATGCATATTTTTGAGGGCTTTAATCCCATAAATCCATATTCTTCCCTTGATTACCTTTTCTGTTGTGCATAATAGCCTTATAAAGAGGCGTGCACAGATTTAAATTTATGAATGTTTGCAACATCCAATCAAATTTGTAAGCATCATATTTCATGTTCTTCAACCTCTTCCTTCATTGCAATTTGCAAACATTACATATCTTCAAATCTCTCATAAATTGATGAAAGGTTTGTTCAATAAAGAGTTGTTTGGTATTCTTAATTCTATGTTTTTTTCGTTGATCATGCACACACGCATTGTGTCTTCTCATTTTGGTCCCAAATTTATACTCATTTGCAAGCAAGCACATAAAGCAGTTTGTTGTTTTTGTATCATCATTGGTTGGTCAGATGGGATTCATTTTATGTCTAATATTTGTTAACAACAAACAAAATCTTTCTTGGTCACTATTTAGTCCATCTTGTCTAAAAATGTGATCTAAAGTAATGACAATTTTGAATTCCTCCCACAGTAATTTGCTTCGTCTTTTGCTTTCATATGGTGGTTTGTCATTAACTGGAGGTAATTGTTCGAGATCTCTAACCAAGATCATAGATATTCCTGGATGTACAATGAATAAATAATAAATTGAAATGTATATCTTATACATGTACATGTGAAATAAATGTGCAATAAATTTGTTAAAATAAAAAAAAATGTATGATGCTAATTTTTGAATTAAACACATACCTACAAAGGTTTGATTTGCATTTTGAGGAAAAGCTTGACGGAGTCGAGAATCTATGTTCTCAAGCAATCTTTCACCAAGAAAACTCATTTCATCGATTAATATGTATCTGATATGTGCTATTTCCTCTTGGAAACTTGTTAATCTTGCACCTTCCAGTTCTTTGAATTCTCTTATTGGAATTCTCAATTTAGAATGTATAGTTGTTGCTCCTATATTGAATGGTGCAACTCCAGTTGGTGCTAGTAAAAGTAAGGGAGATTGATGTGGCATTGAAACATTCTGAAGCGCTTCACTTATGGTGCCTATCACATATGATTTACATGTTCCCGTTGTCCCTTGAATTATCATTAACAATGGAGAATTATTTTGATTTTTGTGGTAGTGTGAAATGATAATGTTAACTGCTTTTCCTTGTTTACTATTGAGCTTTTCATAGTTGAAAGATTGTGGTATATCATCATGAATCAACATACCATTTGTTTTCATAGTGGTAGCAAAATTGATTGCTTCATTTGTGTATTGTTCACTTTGAAACCCATGAGACCAATTTGTTTGTTTATCTATATCTCTCCTACCCAACATATCTATTTCTGAAATTTGCATAATTTCACCATGATGAAGTCTAGATATAATTTCCCATTCATGCTCTCTAGTATTTTGTTGGAGAATGTCATTGTCTTCAATATCAGAATCATTCATGTTCTCAATATTTTCATTAACTATTGTTCGTTGCACATGCCATGCATTATAACTGAAGCTCTCTTAGTTTGATATAATGGATTCATTGTTGTGACCAATATCTATTTGAATGTGATGAAATGGTTTGTAAAGTAACAGTTCTGAGAAGCAAAATTCAAACCATTTATTTGAGTCATGTGCAAGAATAGATTGAAATCTTGGAAACACTCTTACAACGGCTCCTTTTTTTCTTACATTCCATTTATTTTATCCTTTTTTTGTAGGATTACATATCCATAATTTTGCAACATCTATAAGTGGCACATCTTCCATAGTAAGAGGTCTATTTTTATATGCATCAATGAAAGATGTTGTTTCTTCAGTGTTGTTTTCATCAGTTACAAGTACACGTTTGAACAATTTTGTAGAAACATTTAGGTTGACAAATTTTCTACTACTTTCCACCAATGGAAGCTCTAAGAGCATGTGATTTGTTTCTTGAGCTCATATATCCCTTTCTATAATTGTTTCAGTTAGGAGCTTTTTATAAGCTTTTGTAGCTAAATCATTTACATTTTCTAAATTTGCAAGACGCATTAACATTTGTTGGTATGTTTCAGAACTTTTCTCTGCTTTGCTACATACTTTGCAATATATTTTATCACAGCATGTTTTGAAAAAACAGGTTGCCAATCTATATTTTCTCTCCACAGTTGTAATATGTAGCGATTGTGAGAGTTAAGTCTATCATCGTTCCTTGCAGGATTAAATTTTTTTTCACCTGTTTGTATATCTTCGTATAATTTAGATCCTTCTAAATTTAATGGCCATGGAGCATTATACCTGTAAAGCATATAATTGATATTAACTTATTTATATTTCTTACATTAGAAGAACACGTGTTTATAACTTGATTAATAGTGCTTATTGAAATGTTTACCTACAAACCATTCTTCCAGCTCTTTTCTGTAGGCATGCACCCTCACTACAGATTGTATGCCTTTCTACAGTGTTTGCAATTTCCTCATAGTCTTTATTGATATCTGAATCAACAATTTGTCTAGTGTTCTTAAGGCATGGATGTAAACCAAAAATGTGGCATGTCTGCAGTATAAATTTCAAACTATCAATCGGATATATTTTAAGGGAAGAAGAAACATATGTAATTTTATATTTTTGTATGGAAAAATATAAACATACTTGTATATTTATTTGATGGCTATCTTTTCTAGGATTCCATGTATGAACCATAAGGTCAAAATATCTTTGAGCATTAGTTCGTTGTTCGTCGTTAGACCAATCAAGATTGTCCATATTTGGTGCTCCATATATCCATATGAATCCATGTATGTGTGTTGATCCCCTATGTTGCCACTCATATATGCACCAGTAGTCTATAACTCTCATTCCTTTTTCAAGTATTTCTTTTCTGAAATGAGAGTGTCATAAGTGTATATATTATGCAACAATATGAGGGTAGTCAATGACATTTTAGTTGCGCCAAAGGTTAGCTTTGTGTGGATTTGTTGGTGATGTACCTGGCATCAGTGCATGTAGATCTGGCCAATATAAATCAGTTGCACTCAATGTGAAGAAGATTGTAGGTGTGCCAATCTGATGGAGCATGTCTATCAATTTTCATGACATTTTTCCAATATGATCTTGTCCTACTTGTAATGCTAATTCAAATATAACCTTAACAATAATTCCAACCCTATTCATAATCATACTTATAATAAATACCTTAATTCTAATTGTAACCCTAATTAAAACCTAACCCTAAACCTAAATTAAGCCTAACCCCAACCTAACTTTAATTATAATTGAATACTAATCCTAACACCAATTGAACCCTTACCCTAATTGAATATGAACCCTAATCAAAACCCTAATTGAATCTTAACCCTTATTGTAATTGTAACACTAACCCTAATCCTAGTTGAATTATAACCCCAACACTAACACAAAAAATTATCCTAGAACCCTAACCCTAATTAAACATCAATTGAACCTAACCCTAATTGAATCTTAACCCTTATTAAACCCTAACCCTAATAGTAATTAATCCCCAACCCTAATCCTAACCCTTACTCTAACATTGACCTTAATCTTAACTTATAACTCTTAACTCTAACCTTAATATAAATATAACCCTAACTCTAACTTATAACTCCTGACCCTAACCCTAATTGAACACAAATCATAGCCTTAGGATCTATCTTAGAATTCTAACCCTAACTGTAACCCTTATCTTGTTGAAATTCAACCCTAATTGAACCTAAACATTAATCCTAACTTTAAGTCTAACTGTAACACTAATTGAACCTAAACACTAATCCTAACCTTAAGTCTAATTGTAACCCTAATTAAACCCTAAACTTAAGCCTAAATGAACCCTAACTATAACCTTACTTTAACCCTAATTATAATTGAATATTAATCCTAACCTTAGTTAAACCCTAACCCTAGTTGAATATAAACCCTAACCGTATCCCTAATTAATTCATAATTGACTCTTAACCCTTACCATAATTGTAACCCTAACCCTAACCCTAATTGAATTTTAACCCCAATCCTAAGCCTTACCCCAAACTTTATCCTATAACCCTTACCCTAATTGAACATCAATTGAACCCTAACCCACCCTAATTGAATCTTAGTCCTAATTAAATCCTAACCCTCACACTGATTAATCATCTAACACTAACCCTAACCCTTACACAAACCCTAACACTAATCTTAACTTTTAACTCCTAACTCTAACCCTAATATAAATCTAACCCTAACTCTAACCCTAATTAAGTGCAAACCCTAACCCTAACCCTATTAAAATTCAACCTTAATTAAGCTTGATCCCTAACTCTAAGCCTAACCTATTGAATCTTAACCCTAATTTAACTCTAACCCTAATTGAACCCAAACCACAATCCAAACCCTAATTGAACCCTAACCCTAATGCTAAACCCAAGCTTTATTTTAGAACCCTAACCCTAACTATCCCTAATTCAACCCTAATCCTAATTAATCCTTAACCCTAACCCTAATTGTCATCCTAATATATCTTCAATCACCTAAACCCTCCAAGCTTTATCCTAGATTTTTTATTGAACCCTAACCTAATTTAATCCTAATCCTAATCATATCTGTCTCTCTATATACATATATATCTCCCTCTCTCTCCTTTAGGGAGATATACACATATCTCTCCCCCGCTCTCTCTATATATATCTCCATCTCTCTCTAATATACATATATATCCTAATTTAATACATTTTTACCTCTCTCTCTATATATCTCCCTCTCTCTACCTCTATATATAACTTCCCATATCTTTCTATCCCTC
>VDFB02145185.1:0-10012 GCA_007258455.2 Sequoia sempervirens
CAAATCAGGACCATCCCCTTCTATTTCGTGACCGTAAGCTACACAATATTTAATCCCTGTGAGTTTGTAAAATGTTGACATGTGGCAGGTGGGCCCAGGGGAAAATTTCCATGCACGGGTAAAGTCTTTAAGGAGCCTGGTAATTTTTTAAGGTATCATTTTCTTTTTATCAAAAGAAAAACATTTAAAAGGATAAATATTCTCGATAAAATACTAAGGTGTGCATTTCATTTGATAAGCCAATTATTTTGAAAAAAGATTGTTGGGAAGTATTTAAAAGAGAGCCCAGGCAAATTAAATATTTCCCAATGTAATATTTAAATGGTTTGTTTTTAAAACCAAATGTTTTAAAACACTTGCTGGGGAATAAATATGCACATGAAAATTCATGGGTAATGTGAATTAAATATGCACTATTGTAAAGTGAATATGCAAGTCTAATGTGCAACTCCAACATTGTCAAAGTGAACAGGAATATGAAACTTTCACGAGAGGTGTTTTTACAAAGCAAGGTAAAAAGAGTAAACATGAAGAGTTCTACGGGCAAAGATATTTTCTCCCAACTACTAGTAAAATGGAGATTCTCCACATGGGAAAGTTTTTTGTTGCTCAAAAACTTGAGGTAAAGGCATATTTGAGAGGAAAAATCTATTGCAAAGAGGAGAGATGAAAGAGTCTTTGCTTGTTGCTGATTAACAGTGTATGAAGATTCCAGATGGCACCATCAGATTGATTTTCTAGCTTCTTCTATTTCTTCTTATTCTCATCTCTTCTCATTCTAAGGGGTTCCAAACTTCTAAAATCTCTGCAAGTCAGGTAGAAGCTCTGCGTAGATTGTAAAGCTAGGGAGAATTGTAATTGAGTCATTAAATCTGAAGTGTGTGTTCTAAATTATGCTTTCATGTCTACTTTTTCTGATAATTGTCTCTATTGCTGAGATGTAATGCTCTTTTGAATTCAATAACGAAAATTATCTGATTCTTTTCATGCACATTTGTTGCATTTGAGTTACATCTATTGTTTCCTTATTTTCTATGAATGATGTAATTCTTTTAATGAATCACAAGTTGCATTTATTATTTCCTCTTCCTCAGGGAATGGTGTAATTGATTCAACAAATGTGATAAGAATATTGTGTTTCAGGTGGATTTATAAGAATGGTTACCAGATAAAGCTTCAGTGGTCTTATCATTAGTTGATAATGTAATTGCAAAAGATCTTCAAAACATGTTCAACATTGTTGGATGAAATGTTGGATATATCACTCCATGGCCCATTTCTTGGAACTAGTCAATTATTATGCTTCTGTTGTTTTCAGCTTGGTCCGAATTCTTTAAATCATAAACCATTTCAGTTTTGTTTTGTGAGTACTAGTATCTGCCATGTTCTCCATTCTAGTTTTTGAAATTCACTTAATGTCTTGCCAATGTTGAGTGATATTTTATGTTTCTAAGCGTATTTCTATGAGAGTGTCATCTGTTAATCAATGTCCTATTAATTATGTGTCTAGATCTTTAGATATTGCTAAAGGGTTACCGCCTAGGTCTGACAGAGATTGAAGTGCAAGGGAAATGTGTGTTAATTCAATTTCCTATCAGTTGGACAAATCCACCTTTGAATTTAAACATAAGAAATCGGCTAGTCTTTAGGATTCATTTGGTCTGCTGATTTGGAGAACCAACAGAATGGCGACTCCATTTGGGAATGCACTCAAAAGTGTGGTTGTAGATTGTCTTATCAAAGATTCATTCCAATATTGAACTATTATTTGTAATTGGAGGTTGAAAATTATTGTGACATCTTATTTTCCCATTCAAGTCACCAACAGAATGATGAATCTGTTGGGGATAATTCTCATTCTCCAGTTGTAGGCTATTTAGAAACAAAGTCAGCATTTACATTGAGTCATATTATTGTTTTCCATTCTGAATTTAGTTCAAATACTGAATAATTTCAAGCTTGGAGAAAGATTTGTTGCACTGAACCTGAAGATTTCAAGATCTGTGGTGCTTTGCTAGTCAAAGGAACTCATAAATAAATTTACATGTGAAAGAACTTCCTACTGTTTGAAGTTCACTCCTCTATGAAGAGAGGTGGCGACTCTATTAGAAGAACCTATTGAAGAGGTGCATACAGTTCTAGATCTACAAGAAGAAAAAACAATTTGTAGTAGTTGCAACATTTTTAGGTATTCTTCACTCTTGGTTTTCAAGAAATTTGTGTATGAAAACCATATTTGAACATCTTAGGAAAAAATTTGGTTCCCTATTGAGTGATTAGCACTAAGAAAGGGAAAGGACAGTAGAATTAAGTTTGCATACTTTTGAATTTTAATTTGTAGCTTATGTATTGCACTAAAAGTATGCTTGTTCTTGAAATTTTCCCACTAAATAGATCTTAGGAATAGATGTATCTGAATTATGCATTGTACTATTCTAGGATCATGATGAAAGATAGAAATAGGGAAATGAATGATCGACTGTAGAGTTGATATTTGAATTGTGAAAGAGGAATTTCAAAATGCTTCAATACATGCATCCTAGTATGGTTTTGGGTTTAACCATGGTGTATAATCAGCCCCAGCTAGTTTTTGAAAGAGATTTTAACACTGAAAGATATAGGCCGCTTGATTTTGGTGGCATTAGCAGTTACCCAAATGACATTCTAGCCAAAGTCATACATAACATACCAAGATTCAAGGGAGAAAAGTCTGAATCAACATCACAGCATTTACAAAGTTTCATTAATTTGATAAATTCCTATGAAATAGGTCATGAGAATGCTATCATGAAGTTGTTTGTGAGAACTTTAGAAAATGTTGTAGAACACTGGTCTTCTAGCTTTCCAAGGCATTACATATCTTCATGGAAATATTTTAAAATACTTTTCATTGATTAGTTTGAAGGAATATTAGCAAGCAATGTGTATTTGTTAGACAATAGGGATTTGCATATCCAAAAGGAATTTGAACAACAATCTAAAAGAAAATTTGGATCTATGTCACCTATTAATGCACTGTGTGCTATAAAGAGATCTAAGGATGAACTCCCTCATGAGTTTCATGATAGATTCATGGAATTTTTGCTTGATATACCAGAGTCAGAAAGACCTGACAAAGCATTTTGCATTGATTTATTTTGTGAGAATTATGAGCCAGGTTTCAGTACCATGCCAGCTAATTTGAAGCCCCAAAGTCTTACGTGTCAATGTAAATGGATTTCAGTACTTGGAGAAATGATAGAGTAGCTTGGAAGTGATTTCCTAACTAACTTGTGTAATTCTACCTTTTCTAGACTTGATCTCATAGAGGTGGATGGTATAGCAGAAGACAATGATGATGCATTATGTGGCAATGAATATTATTTTTCTAATCAACTCATAGACAAAGAAAACCCAAATGAATATTGCAACTATAATAACTTCATGATGAAATGAGTGAAACATATGCAGTTTCCTCTATTTTCTCTAAAAATATAGAAATAGAGAGTTTCTTTTCTACATCAGATGAAGGTTGCAATGATGCGGATAATCTCTTGAGTGATCATTTCAGTTCACATTGTGTAGATAATACTTTTCCTTCAATCAGTGAATGTGATGTTGTGAAGAACAATGAGATTCCAAGTTCTCTAAGCCAAGAACATAATGAAGAATATGAGTTGGATTTACTCTTTGAAGAAGAGATATATGATCAGCAATGTTGTGATACAATTGATTATGTCAATTCTACATATGTTGAAAGTAGACTTGATGCAAGTCTCCATGATGAGAGAAAGGAGTTTGCCGATTTAGGAAATTCTCTTGAGAATGCCAATGCATCAAATGCAAATGATAAAGTGTGCAATGAGTTTCAGTTGGAGAGACCATCCACAAATAGCTGCAATGAAGATATAAGCAATGATTTTCAGTTTGATAGTGAGGAATGTGACCATGTTGATGGTTGCAACAATATGGATAAAGAAGAGGATATGTGTGTAAGAGATTCACTTGATGAATCGGTTCAAGTAATTGACTATGAGGAGCATGCATGTATTGATAATAAAATTGATGAACAAGGTACTCTCTCCTTGTTTGACTCTTCACCTTCTTCCATTCCTTCTACAAATTTTGAAGTTGTCATAGAATGTTTGCATGAGAATAGCACAAATGTGGTTGTATATGAAAGTGAAAAGGTAGAAACAAATACTAATACAACATATATCATTCTTTATGATGAGTTTGCACATGAAGAATATGATTGTGTCTATCACATAGATACATGTGAGAACCTTTTTCCTAGACCTACAATTCATATTTCTTCTCATGAGTAGTATGTTTCAGACTTTCATGCAAGTTGGAGTAGCAAGAAATAATGTGGAACGTGATGTTTTTCATATTGTTGAATGTGTCTCGAACACTATGATGTATTTGTTGCAAACGAAAGTACTGAGTCATATGAACCTATTCTGGAAGTTTCTCTTTGTGATAACATGTTGAGTGTTGATAATCTTGTCTTTGAGCCTAAGATGGAGAACATTGCTCGTGCATTGGATACTGATATCTTTGCTGAATGTCATGATTTGAATGAAGATGGAAGTACTTTTGGTGCTAATAAACCTAATTTCCAAAATCTTGAAACACATGACAATGTACTTGGGTTGTGGTATTTGAGTGAAGACAAACCAACTTATGATGTAGTTCAACTAGAGGGGTTACAAATGTTTGAGCAATATTTTCTCAACACACATGAGGATTGCATGTTGTTTTTCATCCTTGATATCTCCTTTAAGCATGATCATTACGAGGGGTTAGTGAATGTGGTGTCAATCACTATCCCCAAATGTTACCACTTGATACCAAATCAGAAAGCGAAGAGAGTGGTGATGGTGTGGCCTATGAAATTTGGTTGCCACTTGATTACAAAGTTGAACAGAGAGCAAGATCACACTTGTATGAAGGTAGCCTGATGCTTGTGTTGGTAGAGGTGCAACCATTCATGTTGTTGTGGTTTTGATAGGGGGCAAAGAAAGCATGAGGTTAAAGGAGATCGCTCTTTTATAGAGTTGCATTTTACAAAAGGTAAATGACTCCCATTTTTTCATTTGGTGTACTAGGGTCACGAGATGAAGTTGAAAAGAAGGTTGAATAAAGGAGTAGTTTGAGAGAATAAATGGACTCAGTTTTTGGTCTACTCCCCAGAGATTTGGAATCTTGCTATGACCACAGGGGGCATACATCCCCAATTGGAGCCACTGATGGCACTCTTAAATTTTGCAAATTTGAGATGCTCATTTCAAAATTTTGCTTCTACATTCTCAGAAGTGAACCTGAAGAATCTGCCCAAGTGACCCACTTTGCAGGGTTGTAATTTGGTGCCTATTTATTTTCAAGCCAAACCCATTTGCAGACTCACTCATGTGTCCTATGTGATTAGGCATGTCAATTTTCCACTTCCCATGATAAGTTTTGCTAGGGTTTCAAAAAGTGAAGCTAGAGGGTTTTGACACTTTTTTGTTGTTTGCAAACTTTCAATGTTGCAAAGTAGCCTCTTGTTTGAGCTTTCATTTTGCAACTGGATGATCGTCATGTCAATGCGATTGTTGATCTCCATTCTCCATACCAAGATGAGCTCACATGTCAGGTCTTAGAGCTTTATGAGTTTATTTTCTATTTTTCACAAATCAAAATCAAATGCAATTTGTTTGGTTTTGCAGCTGCATTTTCATAAACCTTTTTGAAAGGTCAACTTTGACCTTCAATATCTTTTGATGGATGATGACTCAAGGAAATAACTCTTGCACATGTGTTCACTGTGCCAAAATGAGCTTATTTTTCCAGTGGCAGTTCACCAAGAGTTGATTTGATACTTTTGTGAAGACGTGATTTCGTGAGTTTTAATTGGTTCTCAACAAGCTGTTGCAAAAAGTTTGAGTAAGAAAATTTGACAGTTAATATCTTTCACCCATGATATGTTTCCCTGAGCCATCTTTTACATTCCATTCGTGGACCGAATGTCTACATGCCTATAAGTTTTCATGCCTCTAGGAGGTCATTTGCCCAGTTTTCAAAGGCGATTTCAGAGCCAACATGGCCAGTTTTGCTTAGTGTTCAAATAAGCCAGAAAACAAATTATAATTGCAACCCAATTCGTGTTTCAACTTCAAAAGCATTCAAAGGCTATGTTTGATCAATTCAAGGTTGAAAGTTGTATGAAAAAAAAAAAAATTAGTCAGGACCACATGGGACCCGACCTACTACACAGTTTTAAATTGTATTTCAGCATTGATAAAGACACATTTTTAGAGATTGGGGGTTCATGTTATTATCTTTTGAATAACATCTTGCCAAAGCGAAGATTGTTATTTTCCTCCAATAGAGTCACTGTCTAGCGTGTAACTTGACAATGTGTAATCAAGTATCTGTGCAAAATGAAGACGCTTCTGGATTGTCTGAAGCAACAATTTGAGTTACCATGGAGTAGAATCACTACACTATTCATTCTTGTTGGGTTGTTGGAACATTTATATGATATTGAAAAGGGAAATTCTTAGCATGCTAATATGGTCAGAATTTTGGATGGGCAAACTTGGAATGGATGGAACATTTTAGGGTGTGTTAGAGTACTGAAATTTTGAAAATTTTACAGTTGATTGTATTCATGAGTTTCCAAAATAGTCCTCACCATAAACACAAAAATCCTCTTTCCATAATATTTTTCTCATACTTTGTCATGTGGTTCTACAGAAATCCATCTAGCCCTGAATATTTCACTGTATAATCCATATCAGCGAGAGAAGGTCAAGGTCTCCCCGATCCATAATGCATTTTTTTCTAATGTATATCTGTTGTAGTCTATCGGCAAGAATTCAGGAATGTCACACCGATCAAAATTCATCTGCAAGCACATATCGACAGGACATAATTCATTGTCTCGGCGATAGAAAAATCATATTGGCAAGAAAGTTATCATCAGAATAAGTCATAACGAATTCATATATGTCTTATCGACCGGTGCACAAGGAAACATATCAGCCCGACTAAAAGTCATCGGAGTGAAGTCTTATCGAATGCATCAGGTCTTGCCAACAAAGTGTAAGGGGACTCTATTAATGGTTATCGGGATGAAGATATGTAGTCTTGCCGACTCATATGTCTCACTGAATGTTGTTTTATCAGTGAGAAAGTAATTGCGTCTCGGTGATCAGAAAGTATCAAGGGGTGTATCTTGGTAATACATAATATAATCTATGGAACATCTCCCTGACTTTAAAATGTCACAGCGATATACATAAGACCGAGAGGATAGCTATCGGTGAGACTCCAAATATCGATGAGACTACGAGACATTATAGCGATATTCAATTTGTGATAGTCGGTAAGACTTCAAGGTTTCGGGGAGACTACAGGATGTTTTGACGAAAGGTTTAATGAACGTTGCAAAAAGATATCGCCCCATATTTGAAAATGTCTCACCGATAATACATTTGATGTGACAGTATGAGTTTCGAAAAAAGACTTCACTCGTGCTTTAGCTGACACATTAATGGCGTGACAGAACATAACAAGGAGAATTCAATTGGAAACATTAGTGTGGAATTACTAGTGGAAGAATTGGAGAGGTGAACAAGAACCAGGGCATTCCTCCAGTCTGAAGGCCTCAAGCAAATACAGTAAGTTATTGTGCCTTAACTCCTCTAGTTTTAACTTCTATAATTTTGAGGAAATGGAGTCTCCTAGCTTAGGAAAATCAAAAGGTAGAAAGCATGGTGAAAGCAGTCAATCGAAGGGAAAGAAGCATAAAACTGAGACAGAACATGAAGGTATTGAGCGAAGACTAAATCAAGACCTCATTGACCAATTACTTGGCTCTGGGCCTAAAGCCAGACGATCTGCTTAGCTTAGGGCAGAAATGGATAAGTTGGATGATAGATGTAAATTCATAGGAGATGTTTGGATGCCAATAAGGGGGTATGAATTGTTTAATTTTCACTATCATCGGAGAAATCATTTTGAACCAGTATGCAACCCATGGAAGCTTAATTTGGGAAAACTGGTGTGCCCTACTGTATTTGTAAATGCAAAATTGATAAAATTGTTAGTGGTTCATTATAATTCAAAACTCAAAGTTATATGTGACTCGTCCGGGAAACCACAAATACATTTATCAGAGGATGCAATAGGGGAGGTTTTCAATTTGGAAGGGGTTTGCAATGAAAAGATCATTTGTGAGGAGTTGGAAAAGGAGTTCTAGAGAATGGACACGATTTATAAGGGTTGGAGGTTGACAATTCATATGATTAGACAAGGTGGTAAACTAGTTTCTTTACAGGATAGTGATGGACCTCCTTTTCATGTTGACGTATTTGAACCTTATATAAAATACACTTATTTCTCAATGGGCTAGGTATTGGGAATGGATGTCCCAGAATATATGTCAATTGTGCCTATGCTAATCTCAACAAATATCCAGTACCACAACTCTAGGCCATTTGACTATGCCTCATACATTTCTAAGGGGCTTGATTCTGGATTGATGGCAATCAAGGGCGAAGCCTCTATCTTTCACCTCAGGCATTATTCACTGTTGATGCATATATTGTTATATTTTGGACAAGAGTTGGGGTTGTGGCCCCAGGAGATGAGAATTTCTCAAATTGATAAGGAAGGTGTAGCATTACCTATCCAATTATGGACTGCTATTTGGGACAGTAGATTTTCCAACTCTAGTTTTGTTCATTTTGAAGAATATTTTGTGAAGACATTGTACAAATTGTACAATCATCCATGTGATTATTCTTTATCTGAAGAGATAAAGAGATTTCTTCGGCCAAAGGATTTCAATGGGCCAATTGATCATAATTGGGGAGATTGGTATTGCTTGGAGGGAGCTACTATGATTAGACTTTATGGGTTTGAAGATGCCCCATTCATTTTTCCAAAGACAGTCCCGAACATAATTGCATATTTGGAAATTGTCAGATAGATGGATTATTCCAATGTTATGAATCTTAGTTCCTTTGGGAAGTAGGCTTTCATGCCTAGTACATTATGCTTTGGTGATTTTACTGTGTTGGCCAAGGAAGGATACAATTTGATCCTTGATAGACTGTTGCAATACAATATGAAGAGAGGACCACCCAGAAAGAACTTTGACCCAGAAGGGTATATTCATTATGCTAAAACAAGGATAATCTTTGGAGGGTATCAACATGTGCCCTATTACTTTGATGAAATGATTCGGAATTTGGATGAGGAAGAAGCAAATATGGTGGTCGAAAGATATAATCAAAGGTTGCAGGATGCAGATTTGTCTTTTGGGGAGGAGGCATATGAGGATAATATGCCACGAGACCAACCAGGTAAAATATCTAGATTAATAACTCAACATTATACTTTCCCTACTAGAGAATTGAGTATTGAAGAGAGTGAAGAGGAAAATGCAAGGCATGTAGAATACAAATCATTTGTGTTTGATGATGAATTTGTTAATTCCCCAGATTTTAAAGCATTTTTGTATAAACAAAAGGGAAAAGAAATAAGGGAAAAGGTTGATAATATTACTGCAAGTAATGAAGAGCAATTGCTGAATGATTTAAGGAAATGTGTGGATGAGGAGATAATGGGTATGACCCCTGAGAAGGGGAGGAAAATGTTGGAAAATGTCGGTGTCATGATCTTTCTTGGGCTTGATCTCAATTCTACACTTATCTTTGATAGTTTCTTAAAAGACAGTAATGCTACACACAAGCTTAGCCAAGAAAATGTAACAGAAGTGTATGCAAGATCTAAATACAATACAGATAAAGGATCATTAATGATTTGGGCCTTATATCCACCCCATAGGAAATCAATAGTTATTGACACTGAAAAGGCATTCGGGCATGTCATGAATTTAAAGGTTGGAGAGGTTGATCCTATGGCTACAACAGAAATTGGAATTAACATTGCAAAACTAAACAAGGCCCAAATTCAAATGTTGATTAAGGAGAGAGAAATGTACAAAACAAATAACGAAAGGATGTTGAGAGAAAATGAT
>VDFB02145186.1:0-46574 GCA_007258455.2 Sequoia sempervirens
TCTCTCTCTTACAATTCTCCCTCCCTCTAAAGACATACATAAATACATACATACATACCTACAAGCATAATACATATGTAAATACAATCCCACATCCATACAAGCATACATACATACATACATACATACATACATACATACATACATAAAAGCATGCATACATGCATACATACATGGAATACAAGCATACATGCACATACTGTGGAACCCCAATCCTATACCTATACAAACACAAGAAACAAACACAATATTAAATCCAAATGCAAGTAAGAACTAAGATTCCCCATGAAATCCATCTACAATGTTCAAATAGGAAAGAAGTTGAAGAACAAAGTAAAGAAAGTAATTGAAATCCTATTTAAACATTCAAACTCTGAATTCCATAGGGGAATTGGTGCCAATTTGATGTGGAAATTGGCCCTTTCCCAACTCCTATGCAAGCTTGATGAAGATTTGTGGATGATTGAAGCTCCTTGATGAAATTTTTGCATAGCCTCGCTATGAAACCAGGAAAATGATGAACACTTGATATGAAATAGATAAAATTAGCTCTCAATGTGAAGAGAGTAACGTTGCTATAAGTTGTGGATCCAAAATACAAAGGAAATACTTATATTTATAGAAAGAAAAGATGGAAGAATGAGCAAAATGGAGCAATGTGGGATCATTCAACATCCAATGGGGAAGTGCCACTTGTCAATATGTGAATGAAGGAAGCTTGAGCACATTTTGATGAATGTGCACAATAAATGATATTAAGTGGAATTTCAAATTTGAAAGTTGGCTTGTTGGAGGGAGAAAAGAATGAATTAAATGCCACTTGGCTCAATGCACAAGGACATGAAAGAGGGTTAAATGCTTTGTTGGAAGGACAAATCCACTTGGAGAGATTTTCAAACTTGGAGGAATATTCCCCTAAAGATGCCATGTTGAAAGAAAATAGAGATTTAATAAATCATTTAAATGTATTTTCATGTGAAAGTAGAAAAATCTAGAGGATTTTGGTGATTAGGATTAAATTAATCAAGATTTGATTAATTTAATGAGGGATTAGCTTATTTGACCATTTGATTTAGATTTTTGGATTGAAATAAATAAAAATGAGAGGAAAATGATTTAGACTTAATTAAATAAAGATTTTTATTTATTTAATTAAAGAAGATGGTGTTAGATTAAATCAAATAAAGATTAATTCATTTAATTTAATGGAATGACTTTATAGATTAATTAAATAAAATTAATTATTTAATTAAAAAAGGGACTATAGGATTAATTAAATAAAAAATGATTTATTTAGTTAATAGGAGATGATGACTTGATTAGATAAAATTGATTTATTTAATTAAGAGATGAAATATGATGAATTTAATTAAATATAGATTATTTAATTAAATGATTAGCAGAGAGATGATTCAGGATGAACTGGTGTTATTAAAATCAGGATCAGGTGTGATTGGTATATTTTCCATGTCTACATTTTTCCCCTCTTTGAAGCAAAGTACTTGTTAAGTTGGTTCAAAGAATAAATTGTCTTGATCAAAATTAAAAAATTCTTTGATTTTTTGGATGTCCCACTGCTACCCCAACAACTGAAGAATTACGTCAGTATACTGCCTCCTCTAGAGATCAAGTGAAAAGTTTCAATTTGAGGGTCAATCTTGCGACAAAGAGGTTCAAGATTAGTTCAACTTGAATGTTTGATGTAGATAGATTTGATGATGTAGATATTCATCAACCATGGGTAACCTCATGTCTACTTTGATATATTACACACTTGATCATGATTTTGTACCATGATAGTTACATTATTGATGATGTATATATGAGATACGATGATTCGATGATGTGTCCTATTCTATTTTATGCAGTATGGATGGATTTTATTTCTATATTCATGGTCATGATTCTATCTTATGTATGTCATTATGAGATGATTCTATATGGTACCTATGTGATGATGACTCTATGCAATGTATGACTTTATGATGTAATACAATGATTGTATGGATGCATTTTTTCTTTTTCAATATCTTTTCTTATGCACTTTTTATGATGATGTATGGAAAATGCAAAATGTTATGATATGCAATTTCTTAGACTAACAAATATATATTATGCACTTAATGGATGATGATGAGATGTATGGGATGTAATATTTTCTTTTCAATACTTTTCTCATATATGATAGGATGATGCACTTACGATGTTATGATGATGATATGATATAGTGATGTATGGAATGATGTATGGTGTTTATGATATGATGCTTATGTTATGATAGTGCAAATGACATGATATGTATGCATATGATGTGATGGATGTTAATATTTCCTATGTATATGATGTACGTAATATGCCCTTTATGGTTATGCAATGGATGTTTTATGAGGTATGAGTTTAATAATGCATATGTATGGTTTATGAGATGCTTAGAATAACCAATCTATATTATGTAATGATGAAATGCAATGCATGTGAGATGATCAATGTTTCTTATATGATATGATATGATATGCATATGGTTTGTGGATGCAGGATAGATGCATTAGAGATGATTTATGATTAACTATCATGGTACTATGTTAGCGTAGAGGGAAGTAAGAAGAAAATAAGATGATAACAAGAGACACCAAAAAGACAAATTTATTAGAGATGATGATAATGATGATGATGATGATGATGATGATGATGATTTTATTACCAGGAATTGGGATTTTAAAAGGGACACTTACCTTATGTTTGATAACACGTGTAGGCCTGATGCATCAAGTTATAAAGAACCAAGATGGTGTTGTACCTAGTACAATGGTCTTTGACTCAAAAATTAGATAGGAGTATTCTTGTTCACACCTGACATACTAAAACCTTGGTAGGATGCACTTCAGAAGTTACAAACATCTTAGATCAAAACAATGAAAGGTATAACCTATCAATTCAATAGTCAACAAGCTACCCAAAACACCCTCCATACATACCTAACAAAGCAAGTATTCACCAAGTTATATTACAAGAACGTCCAACAAGAACAACAGAAAAAAGATAATGATCAATGCCCGATTCCTTTCTCTCTAGATCATTTTGATTAGACATCACTAAGATGTCATTGGAATGAGCATAATAAGATAAATCAAAAAGAAAAGATCAAGTACACAAACAAGTTAATGTTCTTCATACCTCTAGACAAAGGGGTTTGTTTTGATTAGGATAAGAATCCAAAATGATTTTTCCAAAGATAATTCCCGTTGTAGGAAGGATGCATCCTATGACATGTTAGTGGATGGTGGAAATTTTATAGGTTGTTTGAAAGGCTATTGATATAAGGTTGATCAAGACATGTTTGAGAATGATCAACAGTTTGATTTTACATTTGAAGTTTGCTTTTACTGATTTTTGTGGTTATTTCTATTTGTTTTGCCAAAGGATGAAGGTGACGATCAATTTATTATGGATGATTGATTATTGTGGGTGAAGTGAAATGAGACAAATGGATTTTTTCAAATATTTGGATGTTTTTGGTGTTTTCAAATGTTTTGAGGCTATTTTTGGTATTTTTGAGATGTTTTACAAATGTTTTGATTTTCCAAATTTTCAAACGTTTTTGGATTTCTAAGATTTTATGAATGTTTTTGGATTTTGGTGTTTTTTTAATGTTTTTGGATTTTGTGTCTCAGGGGTTGATCAAAGATTAGCCTTGCCTATGTGTAAGCTCAAAGACGACATAGTTTGGATGGTGTGTTTTTTATGTTTTCTTACTTGTATGAGTGTTTTGGGGATATTTTATATGTTTTGGGTGTTTTTTGGATTTTCACATGATTTTGATGATTTGGATATTTGATGATATCAATGCTCTATTTTGGGATTTTCTTGAAAACCAAGCTAGGGTTGATTGATCAGATTAATGGATTGATGATGATAACATTATTGAGGATACACAACAATGCAAGGATAGTGTTTAGTAACACAAAGATTAGGATGGATATCCCAAGATGATGATGGATTGATTGGATTTGATTGATCAGGATTTTGAACCTTGATTTTGGAACAAAATTGTTTTGAATGATTCAAAGTTAAATTTGAATGATATTGATTGTTTGGATTGATGTTAAATGAAAGATAAAGCTTGATAAAGAACATATTCTTGTCAAAATATGCCATGGGCTAGTGATTTGAATTTTGGCTTAGAAATGCTTTGACCAATTTGATTTTATGTTTTTGAATGTTTGGATTACCACATAAGTTGGAGGATATAGATCAAGATTTATTCCTAAAGCAAGATGTAAATATCTACCCCCAACATCTAGAAATGTATGGAGTGTCATGGATGGATGCTTGGATAGGTGTGGATGGATGGATGTGATAAGCACACAAAGGATTCCAAGGATTATCTTGTGATAAGATAACAAGTTCAACTATTTATTTGGATAATGCTTCATGGATGAGATAACATTGGGTAAGATAGGATCAATGAGAATAGTCCAAGGCAAGATGTTTACCATAAGCAAGTATAAAGTGTGCACCAAACTTTTTCAAGATCAAGATAACTTGGAAAATGGATGTAGATGTATGAAAATGGATTGGATCAATGTTTCATGGATGAATGGATTTATTATGGATGAGGTGAATGAAATGTTGGATTTATTATAGATGGCATGAAATGCTTCCACCTCAACCAATGCATGCAAATGTTCGATTCTACAATGATGCCTGTTTTCCAGGTTTTCATCATGGTACTTGTCCAAAGTGCCACCAAAGTGGTTTTCACTAGAGGACAATTTTTTTTTTTGAAGGATTTTAAGCTCATGTTGAACCACCTAGTGATGCTGATGAAGATTCTTATGTCATAATGTGTCATCGATATCCTACTTGAATAAGTTTCTTCACCAAGATACATGCACTTGAATACAAATTTTGAGATTCCTAATCTGCTTTGATGATACCAGAGTTAACTTTTTCTTTGTGTGTATATCGCGATAAAGTGATTTATGAATCCTTATGATGAAGGGTCATTGGCAATTCATGGTTAATGTGAGAATTGGATATCATGCATGGAGGCATGGATGGAGTGTGTTTAGGGATAGGAGATGGATTGGTTGATAGTTTGAAACCTTTGACTCTCCAAACTTGGGGAGATGAGTGATGATGAGTGGATACAAAAGTGTGCTTGGAATTAGGACCAAATTCTTGATATACTTTGTACATTGCTCGAGAAGCCTACTTTTTCCTTTGTGGACATCTTTGATGGATACTTTCCCATTTTTTTAATTTTTCCCCATAGTTTCTTTGACTAATGGAGTTTGATAAGGATAATATTTCTTTGTATTCTTTGGTACCCACTTGTATTTGATTTGTCTTTCATGCTTTGCTAATTTTTTTCCTTTGATGATGTTCCTCTTGCTTTGATTTACATTCTTATTTTGATGTTGGTACCAATTTGTGGATGGGGTGATGGGTGGATGAAGATTTGTGACATGGCTAGTTGTAGTATTGGCATCAATTTCATCATAAGGATTCTTCACACTCCCTATGTTGATGTTTTCTTGAGACAAATTTTCCCCTATTATGGTGGTAGTAGCACCTTTGTTCCGTGATTCTTCCTATTTTGGGATATCTTGATTGGTAAGCATTCTCTGATAAATAACTACCGCATATGACATTATTTCAATTTGTTGCTCACTAACTCTGGAATATCATGTTCTTTCTAACTTGTTTCCTTGAGTGGATAATGTTAGACATCTTCATACATGATGTCCTTAGTTTGAATTTGAGATATATCTAATCATGATGTTGAAAACTCAGTTTGACTGTAGGAATCAATAACCTACTCTTTTTGTGTAATAATGTCAAGAGTAAAGGAATCATTTTCTGAATGAAGATCATCTGTGTCCATCCACAGAAAGCATCTCATGAGTAGATGGAGGAATATGTGTTATGTGGATATGATCATCTTGCATAGATAGGAGAGTGTCCATTAGATCATTGTAGTAGCTTTGGGATACAAATTCTCGATCTTGAATGATTTTGGAATTCCTTTCAAAATGCTTTGGATCAAGTTCTTAACATGGGTCCATTTCAAATTGTGGATTACTTACAAAGGGTTCTTAGATATCCTCATTAGGCATGGGTAGTGGATCAATATCCTCTTGATCTTTGAGTGGATTTGGATCAAATGTATAGTTGAGGATTCCTTCAGTATCTATAACCATGAGGTTAAAGGATGTCAACATGTCTTTGCAAGGGACATTGCTTGACTTTGGTGAAAAATGTTGATCATGTTTTGGAATAAATTTTTGATATATGCTCTCTAACTCATTAGGTTATGTAGAGAAATTTTCAACATGATCATTGGTCGATGGATCGTAGATTATGTCAATTGGATCAAATAATTCTAACACTCCTTGGAATAGATCACTAAAAAGTGGCTATTGATGTATGGTGAGTTGATCATCAAATGGGGTAGAAACATATTCAATGTGCTCACTAATGGAGAGATTTTGAACATTGTTTTCAACAATTGTGGTAGAGAGATTGTGAATTTCTTCAACCATAGGGTCAAGTGGTGTTGACATTTATTGAATTATATCATTGTTGAGTAATGTTGGTGGATTTTAATAATGATTGAAAAGTGACTCTTGATATATGTTGATTTGATCTTCAGATGAGGTAGAAACATCTTTAAGGTTCTCATTGATGGATAAATCTTGATCATTGTTTTCAAAAATTGTGGTGGAGATATTATCAATGCTATTTCTAGTGGTTGAATCCTGATCATTGTCCCCAATAGCTATTTTTTTTATCAATAAGGTCTTGGATAAGATTTTTGAGTTGAATACAATCTGATGTTGTGTCCCTTGATTTTATGGAAATCACAAAGGTGATTTTTATTGTACCATGGTGATTTCACTGAGGGCTCTTGATAATTTTCATCATTGGGAATTGTGATTTTTATCGTACCATGGCGATTTCACTAAGGGATCTCGATTTGATTTGTTTCCCAAGTGGTGTGTATTTTTTCATTTGTTACCTTGGGAGATTTTTACTTTAGATTGACCTTGTGGTGATTGATTTTGGAGATGTGGTGATTGATATTTGAGATGTGGTGATTGATCTTTGAGATGTTGGGGTTGGATTTATTGATGTGGTCAATCTTGATATCTAACTTCTTGAGATTGGAGATATTGTTCTTGATGTGGTTGTGGACACAACTCAATGCTTTGATGACATGGTTTAACCAATGGAAGAGTGTATTTATTTTGGGGTGGAGATGTCTCTTGGAACAATGGAGTAGCAATTTGATCTTGCAAAATTTGATCTTGATTTTGATCCTAACACCCTTGATATAGTTGATTTTGTTTTTGTTCAAGCAGATTTGGAATGTATACTTGTGGTGCTTGTATGGGATCATGGAAAAATTGATTTTGGACAATGTTATGATTTGGGATGATGTTCAAAATTGGCATTATACGTTGAAATTGAACATTGTTGTGGTTGGGAATCCCATTGCCTTGATTTAGGTAACTTTGATTTTGCATGGTGTTACCTTGACTTGGATCAATACATGCAGTCATTAACATCTTGTTTGGAATTTGAACAACATTTGTATGATTTGAAAACATATCTATCCCAAAGTTTACCAAGTGTGGATTTGAAATGTTCATTTTTGAAAAAATTCTACTTGGTATATTCATGTTTGGCATGTATGGATTTAGTGGGATAATGTTGTTTTGTTGAAGACTCATGCATTGATTATTTGGTTGATAGATTTGTAAGTTTGGACTTGGATTTAAATCTACCCTAGGGAAAGGTGTTCAAAAATTTAGATTATTCATAGTCACATTTGTTGTACCATTGAGGTTTATAGGATATAATGATCCCATGTATGGATTGTATAAATGTGAGTTTTTTATAATCAATCAACATTGTAAGGCCTTGATAGTTTGGTTTACTTGGTTTACTCATGATGTATGGATCAAGTTTATATTCCATGTCCTTCTTGTGTTTTTAACTTGTTGCAAAAGTGACCTCTAAGGTGTTTAGGACCAATGATGAGATGAAGGATGAAAGGGGTGAATGATATGGGTGTTGAAATTTTAGGAGCCTTAGAGGGATACTAGACTTTAGGACTTTTGGATTTTGATTTTGGATTTGATTTGGATTTTAATTTTGATGATTTGGATTTGATTTGGATTTGGATTTGATAATGAACTCATAAACTCCAAGAGGTTAGATGTTGTCTTGGAATAAAATTGTCCACAAGATGATAATTTAACTAAGTGTATGAAGAAGGATTCATCCATAAACACTTAGCCAAACAAGGTGATTTTTGATGTTGATTTGAAAGATTTTACAAAAAGTTTAGTATGAATGATTTTTCCAATGTTCTAAAAGTTCCTTGTGAGATGGGATTTGATTGATGTTTGAGATGGATGAAATGATTGGTTGCCTTGATCCTAAATGAACCTAAGAGGGACTTGTTTACAAGACCAAGGTTTTGAAGAACATGCTTTTCACTAAGAGTACTTCAAAACAAAAGATCAATGTTTGCTCAAAAGACCATAAGACAAAAGATAAACAAGCACATGTGTGGGATTTAATTGATTTCATCTTGATTAATGAATTGATTTTACCACATCCAATGTCTTGCTTAGTTTTAAAAACTAAATGTCTAATGTCCTAATTTCTTTTCATCCCACAAGGTCCTTTATGTGGAAATGAAGGAAATTAAGGAAATATTTACCTAGTGCTGACTTTAGTGAGAGAAAATTAAGATGAAATCCAAATGCTTAGAAGCATCTAAGGATGATAATCCCAAGGGAAAGCAATAACAAATGAATTTGTTCAAGGATATTTGCTTCTCCTAAAGGGTTTAAAATTTGATGCTCATGTTGTTTTTTTGTTTTCCCAATGTTTACGATCAAGCAAAGTGTTTTGATTTGAAGAACATGCACAACCCTATGGATATTTGAGACAATATTTGTTGAATCCCCACTTGGAAAAGTCTAGCTACACCTACTTTTAGTGAATGGTTAGATGCTTGACAAAATAGGTTCCCCCTTATAGTGCACTCACTTCTTGGGTTAGCCAAGCATTAGTGACCATGGATCTCCCATCACATACTGTCCATTTATACTAAAAGTCATAAAATTGTGGGGTGACTTCAAAATGACCATTTTTGCACTGACAAATAGATAAGGATTTTGGCCTTTTTAAACAAGGGGTTTTAATGTGGGAATTCCATTTGTGGGGGATCATCCATACGGAAAGAGACCATTGCTACCCTTCTCATTGGAATAACCCTCATGATACTTGCCTTTCCTTAAGTACCCACACTTATATACTGATTGGAAGTCGCTTGGCTTTAGCATGTTCCTGGTTGGGTCATTCCCTTGGGTGAATACTTTTTCCCACAAGGCAAGCCCTATAAGATAACAAAAAAAGTGAGAAAATACATCTATAGTTTGATCAATCTTCATTGAGAAAAAAATAGGGAACACACACGATATGTTTCACTCACACTCACAAGATTTGTCAATTTTAAACCCAAAACAAAATGTGGAGGCAATCTTTTTGACAACTTAATATCACAAAAATACTTTTGATTCTCAAGATCACCATGAAGTGCGAGATAAGTTCATATTCCTTTTTATATGATATTACTTTGTGAAAAATATTACAAAACACAAAATGCACATGTTCATTTTAATCCTTCAAAGAAATAATTGGATTCTTTTTAAGCACCAAATTTTGAGTGTGAAAGTTGTTTGTTCATTTTTAGACCAAATCAAAAAGCTAGTAAGTGTCTAAGTTCAATTTTAACCAATCTTGAAGAGATTAAATTAGTGGTTAATTTTAAACCCAAAACAGGGGTGAGTTAGGCCTAAAAAGGAAAATGAAAGTATAGAATGGAATCCCTAAGTATTTAAAAATTCTTTGTCAATTTTAAGTTCAATGCTCGATTTTCTTCAACTCCAATCTGCTTAGTTTTGCTCAATTCCAATGCTCAATCCCAATGCCATAGATATTTCAAACTTTCTATTGCAAGTGCATCATAAACATTTCAAACTTTTTGTCACAAGTGCATCAAAAACATAGGCTCCTTCTGCTTGCTTGTCAGAAAATAGACACATTTTTCAAAAATAGTAGAAAGAGAATTTAATCTAATGTTCTATCACAAAACAGATAGATATATTTCAAACTTTCTATCACAAGTGCATCAGAAACATAGGCTCTTGCTGCCTACTTTTTAGAAAATAGACACATAAAAAATAGAAAAAGGAGAATTTAATCTAATGTTCTGTCACAAAATAGACAGATATATTTCAAACTTCATGTTGCAGGTGCGTTAGAAACATAGGCTCCTTCTGCCTGCTTGTTAGAAAATAGACAACAAAAATACCAGAAAGAGAATTTAATCTAATGTTCTATAACAAAAAATAAAAATATATTTTGAACTTCTTATCGCAAGTGCATCAGAAACATAGGATCCTTCCACCTGCTTGTTAGAAAATAGACACATAAAAAATAGCAGAAAGAGAATTTAATCTAATGTTCTATCTCAAAATAGACATATATATTTTCAACTTCCTATCACAAGTGCATCAGAAACATTTTGAACTTTTTGTCGCAAGTGCATCAGAAACATAGGCTCCTTCCACCTACTATACATTCCAAAATTTTGAACTTCCTATCACAAGTGCATCAGAAACATTTTGAACTTTCTATCGCAAGTGCATCAAAAACATAGGCTCCTTCCACTTTTTATATATTTCAAACTTTCAAAAATTTTGTTGCAAGTGCGTCAAAAAAATATCCCTCCTTATAGTAGCAAATGTGGAACCCCAATCCTATACCTACACAAACACAAGAAACAAACACAATATTAAATAAAAATGCAAGTAAGAACTAATATTCCCCATGAAATTCATCTACAATGCTCAAATAGGAAAGTAATTGAAATCCTATTTAAACATGCAAAATCTCAATTCCATGGGGGAATTGGTGTCAATTTGATTAGAAATTGGCCCTTTCCCAACTCCTATACAATTTTGATGAAGATTTGTGGATGATTTAAGCTCCTTGATGAAATTTTGGCATAACCTTGCTATGAAACCATGAAAATGATGAACACTTGATATGAAATCGATAAAATTAGCTCTCAATGTGAAGAGAGTAAATTTTCTCTAAGTTATGGATCCAAAATACAAAGGAAAACCTATTTATAGAAAGAAAAGATGGAGGAATGAGAAAAATGGAGCAATGTGGGATCATTAACATCCAATGGGAAAGTGCCACTTGTCAAGATGTGAATGGAGGAAGCTTGAGCATATTTTGATGAATGTGCACAATAAATGATATTAGGTGGAATTTCAAACTTGAAAGTTGGCTTGTTTGAGGGAGAAAAGAATGAATTAAATGCCACTTGGATCAATGCACAAGGACATGAAAGAGGGTTAAATGCTTTGTTGGAAAGACAAACCCACTTGGAGAGATTTTCAAACTTGAAGGAATATTCCCCTAAAGATACCATGTTGAAAGAAAATAGATATTTAATAAACCATTCCAATGTATTTTCATATGAAAGTGGCAAAATCTAGAGGATTTAGGTGATTAGGATTAAATTAATCAAGATTTGATTAATTTAATGATGATTAGCTAATTTGACCATTTGATGTAGATTTATGGATTGAAATAAATCAAAATGAGAGGAAAATGATTTAGACTTAATTATATAAAGATTTTGATTTATTTAATTAAGAAGATGGTGTTAGATTAAATCAAATAAAGATTATTTTATTTTATTTAATGGAATGACTTTAGAGATTAATTAAATAAAATGAATTATTTAATTAAAAGAGGGGATATAGGATTAATTAAATAAAAAATGATTTATTTAATTAATAAGAGATGATGACTTGATTGGATAAAATTTATTTATTTAATGAAGAGATGAAATGTGATGAATTTAATTAATTAGAGATTATTTAATTAAATGATTACCAGAGAGATGATTCAGGATGAACTGGTGTTAGTATAATTAGGATAAATTGTGATTGGTATATTTTCCATGTCTACACATACAAACATACAAATATATCAACATACATTCAATAGAGTGGCATTTAACATAATGGAAGACATAACGCGAGTGTGTTATAATGTTCTCGCATTATGTCTTGGTTGACATGTTTCCTGCATAAGCACAAAACCATGTCAAAACTAAGATATAACAGGACTGTGTTATAACATGCTAGCATCATATCTTGCTTTGGGAATCCCCAAGCCTTAGGATTGGTATTTTCCTTGGTATACCAACCAAAAGGCTTAGAGGCCATTCCCAATGACTAGAGATGTGTATTTGCAAATTCTACAATTTTTCACATAATCAGCTTCATGCTCACCATCAGGATTGCATGTAGTTCAATATCAAAAAAATGGAACACATGGGTAATGTTAGGTTCTCTCTTAGCTATCCAACAATTTAATTTTTTTCACTTTTTGAAAATTTTAATCCTTTCATCCGTAATTTCTTTTGTTTGTATGTCACTTTCCTGCCAAAAGAAATTTTTGTTGTTTTTTTGTTATCAATTAACCATTCATCAAAATTTCAAATAAATTACATTTTTAGAAACTAGACTCCTTTCTACAATTTAAAAAAATAAAAAATAAAAAATCAGTTACTTTCCAGATTTTGTTGGGGTAACATGGCAAAAATTTTGCTTTTCAGGAAGTGTCCACCTAGAAAATTAGTAAAAAATCAAATATTGATTAAAAAATTATCATAAAAATCATACATCAACTACATACTATTAGCTAACTTTTGACCATAGCAATTTTTAAAATACTACATAAAAGTTTCACCATGCTAGGGTCATACAAGAGTTGCTATGTTATGTTTTTCTGACAAAAACAACACCAATTTGTGTGTGTTCCTCTTTTTAACCCCTTAATATAAACCATTTTCAAAATAAATTAGTAGTTTAGAAAGTAGACTTGGAGCACTTCGATCTGTGTTTTTGTTCCATCTCAAAATTTTGAGTGTAACTATCCTCAATTTCATGTCCAAGGTGAGTATTTCCTGATTTCAGAAAAAAAAGTGGCCACTTAAGCCCCCTTTTTGGGAACCATCTTGGTGCACTTACCCAAGTATATTTATTTACAATTTCACATTGAATTTTAGGCCCACTTGTATTTATAACCTTTATATAATCATTAATAGGCCCCTAACACCCTATATTATGCATCCCAAGGAATAATTTAACCAAAATCTTGACATAGACCTTATATAAAATTAATTTCTCCACTCCCCAACATTCTCTCTCTTCAAAAAGTCCCAATGGGACCCATAAACCACCTTGGGAATATGAGTCCCATCCAAGTGGGACCCATACACCACAAGTAGTGTATGAGTCTCATTTGGCCTATTTTTAAGGATTTAAGGTGGAAAATAGGATTTTAAATTCAAATTTATTCTATGTTGACCTTTGGGATCTAATAAATGGTCATTTGGAATGATTTCTTATATAAACAAGAATTAAAATCCTTATTTCAGCTAAGCAAGACTAAGCATTCAAGATATAAATCCAATCACTCAAGAGTTAAGCATTCCAAGACTTTACAAGATCATCAATCAAGCATTAAAGATCATTTATAAGGCATTCAAGGGTAGATTTCTTCATCATTTTATTCCAATAATTTAAGATCAATCATCATGTCAAGGATATCAAGCATCAAGAATGTTATTGAGCTAGTGTTGTGAAGTTGAATTTTGGAGTCACTAAAAAAGTATCCCTTTCTTAATTTGGGAATAATTAATGACAAACTGGACTTAATGTCACCTTGATCTAGTGTTGTGAGGTGTTTTACACATCCACATTAGGTCTTGGAACCCTTCTAAGTTAATGGTGTAAGTGCTCTTCTAGGTTTGCTTGCACCAACTAATTCGGCAGACTTCTCTTTGTCTTCACCCAAGAACCTAATAGCCTCAAGGTTCTCATTAGGCTTAGGTCATTAACTAAGCCCTAGTTCAACTCTTCCTCAAGAGTCTCACTCCTTGTTCTTAACCTTGGAGGACTTCACACCATTTGAACTTGCAAACTTCTTCCCAACACCTAGAAGATTCTAAGTGCCTTCATCTCACAAAACGCTGAACTGCTTGCAGGGGTGTTAGAAACACTGAAACCATTCATTTTACATCCATTTAGATCCATGTTTGAGGACCTTCAGCTTACTATCTTACCGATTTCGAGATTTTCCTTTAAGGAGGCCTAATTGCTTGTAGCCCTTACCAGTCACCTTTTTGCTTTTCTTGTTCAAAATTTCCAAACAACTTAGCAAATAAACTTCACTTCTAGATACCCTTTTTGAGTCTTTAAATGTTTCATAGGGTTTCAGACCCTTGACCCTTCCGTACAGTAGGTTCCTACAATCAAGGGCAAATAGGGCTAGTAGGCCTAATTCTTAGGGTTTTACTGATCTTTTGCAAATCTCTCACACAAATGGATTGGTTAAGCCTCAATCCTTCTAGAATTCTTAGGTAAGGTTATACCCCACCTGGAACTGTACTTGTTCCGTACAGTACCTCCTTCCCCTGCCTATGTTCTTCAATTTGTCATTTGCAAACCTCTAATCAGGTACCTTTATCTCACCTAGGGTTTTTCAATACATCCTACTGCCCGACTCTACAAGACCCCTACCACTACATATGCACAGAAAAATGACTCCCGTAGCAAATCCATCCATTTTCAAGAAATTCCCATGGCTAGATTTCAATCGGGAGCCATTAAAAGACTGACTGTTCCAAAACAGAGACTACAAACCCCTTTACACTCTAATCTATCAATTCACAACACCAGAGCAACCCTAAACAATTTGATTACAAAATGGAAAATTCTCAAATCTATTCTATGAACACAAATCTAATAGCAAATCAATACATCTAATACATCTAATAGCACTATTACTCAAGAACATACAGTATACATAGAAAATGTAGAGTTCTCTCAATATTCTTCAAACCAAAAACTTGCTTACAACAATCTAAGTGCTTGTCTACAAGCCACCACACTTACATAGATGCCTTTGCCATGTTTCAAGGGATGTTGAATGATCCCACTCCTAACTTTTAGGGGATCCAAGACAACTAAGTTGCATGCAACCTAACAAATGTTGTCATGCAACTTTGCCATCATCCTAAATCTTATGACCTCAATCTCCTTGATTCCGAACCATCAACTCCCCTAACTTCCTCTTGGCATCTTCTAACAACTAAGATGTGTTTAGAACAATTTACTACTTTACATTCCAACATAAGCTATTTAAAGCTACTTAAAACAAAATTAACAACAATGATTAAACTAAGGTGACTTTAGTCCTAGTGACTAACTCACCACACACAAGCAAGACCTTCTAAGGTCCAAAACAAACACACCATCACCCTGACTTGGCTAAGGTCAGGTACAAGCCAAAATTGATAACAAACAAAATGGAGGTTAGACTAGGAGCTCTTGCACCATCCTCCCCAAAAAAAAAGATTTCAATCCACCCTTCGATTGAGCAAGTTGAGATCAATGCCCAACTTCTTGAACTTTGATTCCTTGATCCATACTACATTAGCATCAGATTGACCATGCCTTTTTACTAGATGTTCTTTGTATTCTTTGGTCCTAGTCCTCTTGTAGACCTTGGTATCCAATATCTTGTCAGCTTGTTTGATTGTAGCAGAAGGAAATTTAAGTTCTTCCACATCTTGGATAACTTCATGGAGGTTCTAATCCATGTATGGTGGTGGTCCTTTGTAATGAACTAGATTTGCAATGTTAAAAATAGGGGACAGTCCAATGTCATTCGGTAGTTGCACCTTGAAAGCATTGTTTCCATATTTTGCTAGGATTGGACAGGGACCTATCCTCTTCATCTGCAACTTGTGAGGGACTCCTTTCTGCAGTCTATACTTGTTTAAATGCACCATCACCAAGTCTCCAACTTTGAACTGAACTTCTTTTCTATGCTCATCCACCTTGGTCTAATGTTTCATGGTATTTTTTGCCAATGTCTTCCTGACTGTATCATGAATCTCCTACATTGCATAGGAAAAATCATCAACATATCCACTTCCCTTGACTCCATCTTTTAAGTCTCTTAGCTCATAGACTCCTCTAGGATGTAATCCATAGACAATTTCAAAGGGACTCTTCCATGTTGATCTATTTACAGTGCCATTGTAGGCATATTCAGCTTGCCCAATCAACTGATCCCATTGTTGACCATACTCCTTGGTCAAGCACCTTAATAGATTTCCAAGACTTCTATTTACAACTTCGGTCTGACCATCAGTTTAGGGATGATATGTAGATCCAAAGGATAAATTAGTGCCCAATCTCTACCAAAGTGTCTTTCAAAAATGGCTCATGAACTTGGTGTCTCGGTCTAATACAATGCTAATTAGTAATCCATGTATCCTTACTATCTCTTTGAAGAAGAAAGAAGTTATTTGATTGGCATCATTGGTTGTTTTACATGGCACAAAGTGAGCCATCTTGCTGAATCTGTCCACAACCACATAAACACTATCCATGCCTTGCCTTGTCTTGGGTAACCCAACTACAAAATCCATACTCAAACATTCCCATGGCCTAGTAGGAATAGGCAGTGGTTGGTATAGGCCTGCATTTGAAGAATTACCCTTGGCCTTTTGACACACCATACAACTCTCCACATACCTCCTAACATCTAGGTTCATCCTTGGCCAATAGTAAAACCTTTAAACAAGTTCTGGAGTCTTGGTGATCCCAAAATGACCACTCAATGCACCATTATGTTTTTCTTGTATCATATTCTCTCTAATAGAGCCTCTAGGAACACATAGTTGATTCCCTTTAAACAAAATATCACTTTGCAAAGTATATTCAACATATTTTCTATGAAAATGATTCTTGTACTTAGCACATACCTTATAAATGTTTGTAAAATCTTCATCATCTGCATATAGATCCTTGAAATGATCTATTCCCATGCTCTTCAACTGAATCTCTTGAATGCTGAGGACTCTTCTACTCAAGGCATCTGCCACTTTGTTGAGAACTCCTTTCTTGTGCTTGATATTGAAGGTGTAAGCTTGCAGGTACTCCACCCATTTCATGTGTCTATGACTCAACTTCTCTTGTGAATTCAAGAAACTAAGTGCTTGGTTGTCTGAATACACTATGAATTCCTTGGGAAGCAAGTAATGCCTCCATTTCCTTAGAGCCTGGACCAATGCATACATCTCAAGGTCATAAGAAGAATACTTCTTCTTGGATTCACTTAACTTCTCTAAATGAAAAGCCACCGGTCTGCCCTCTTGACTAAGAACAACTCCAATAGCCACATTGCTTTCATCACACTCTATAGTGAAGAGCTTCTCAAAGCTTGGTAACACCAAAATAGGTTGGGTAGCTATCTTTTCTTTCAACAACTCAAAACTTTTGTTAGCTTGCTCATTCCACAAAAACTTAATTTTCATTCCTCCTTTAATGGTATCCAACATAGGAGCACAAATAGCACTAAATTGTCTTATGAACTTCCTATAGTATTGAGCAAGGCCATGAAAGCTTCTTACCTCTGTTGCTATCTTTGGAGTAGGCCAATTGAGGATGGCTTCCACCTTGCTGCTATCCATCTTCAAGTTGCCATGTGATAGCACAAATAAAAGGTACACCAGCTCTATTTTGATGAACTCACACTTTTCTAAATTGATCATCAATTTCTCCTTCTGCAGCTTCTTGAAAACCAACTCTTTGTTTTGAGGTGCTCTTCTCTTGTTTTGCTATAAATTAGTATATCATCAAGATACACTACTACAAACTTGCCAATGTAGTCTTTGAGGATTTCATTCATGAGTCTCATGAATGTGGAGGGGGCATTAGACAATCCAAATGGCATGACTAGCCACTCATAAAGACCCTCATTGGTTTTGAAGGTTGTCTTCCACTCATCTCCCTCATGTATCCTAATTTGGTGATAACCACTCTTTAGGTCTATCTTGTATAATACCTAGCTTCACCTAGACAGTCCATGAGGTCTTCAATCCTAGAGATAGGGAACCTATACCTAATGGTTATCTTGTTTATTGCCCTGGAGTCAGTACAAAGCCTCCATTCTCCTCCCTTTTTGGGTGCTAAGACAGTGGGTACTACACATGGACTGATACTTTTCTTAATGAGACCTTGGTTGAGGAGTTCTTGAATCTGCCTAGCTATTTCCTCATTTTGTTGAGGAGTCATCTTGTAAGCTGCTTTATTTGGTAGGGTAGCCCCTGGTATCAAGTCTATCCTAAGACTTATGGCTCTCTTAGGGGGTAATGTTGCTGGTTGTCCATTGCTTACAATGCCTTCATAGGTCTGCAACATTTTCTATATCTCCTTAGGTAACTCTGGTTTTTTAGCTTCTTTCCCATTGCTTACCTCTCTTACCTTTAACATCACTGCATAGCCAACTCCTTCTCATTCTTCCAAGGCTTCTAGGAACTCTTTTTCACCAACCATGAGCAGCTTAGGACCTGCTGTCTGCACCTCTATATCTTCTAGTAAAGACTAAATTTTGAAAGTTATCTTATCTTTCTTGAAGGTATAGGAGTTCTTGGCTCCATCATGCATAGCTTGGCAATCAAATTGCCATGGTCTACCTAGGAGAAAGTGACATGCCTTCATAGGTAATACATCACACAAGACTTTGTCTTTGTACCTTCCAATTGAGAACTCCACCCATGCTTGTTCATTCACCAAGACATGTTGACCTTTATTGAGCCATGTGACCTTGTAAGAATTGGTGTGGGGTATCCTTGTCAACTTCAGCTTGCTGACTGTCTCCTCTGACACAATATTGTTAGTAGACCCTAAGTCAATGATGAATCTACACACTTTCCCCATCATCTTACATTTTATCCTAAACAGGGACCTCCTTTGGCTTAGTTCTTCTTTCACCGGCTCCTTGATCCAAGTTCTCCTCATCATGAGGTTCTCACCTTCCTCTAAATTCAATGGTACTTCAGGATGTTTATCTGCTGCAGCTATCTCATCATGAACCAGGTTATTTCTCTTGTCATTTCCATGGGAGGTACCACCTTTCTCTGGACATCTATAGGCCGGGTGTCCCATTTGATTGCAGTGGTAACACTTCATGTTGGTAAAGTAACTGCCCCTTCCTTGTCCACCACTCCTTCCTCTAGAGCTAGAGCCTCTTCCTCTACCACCTCTACTAGAGCTTCCTTCCTTGCTGATCAGAATATCTAACTTCTCCTTGAGCCTTTGGTTCTGAATTCCTTCCACCATAGCCACCTCTTTGTCCTATGCTGTCTTTTCCTTTACCCCTACTTTTGGAGGTTTGCTCTTGCTTTTTTTTTCCTTTCTCCCCTATCTTTAAGGCCATTTGATAGCATTGGCGGATGATTTTGAAGTTCACTAAACTCATATCTTCTTGAATAGACCATTTAAGCCCATTCAAGTACCTTGCTAGCTTGATGCTTTCATCTTCAACCACCTTTGATCTGAGGCACAATTTTTGAAACTCCTCGGTGTATGTTTGAACATCTGTACCTTTTTGCCTAAGGTTATGTCTCCTCCTATTCAACTGAACTTCATAGTCATCAGGTAGATAGGTCTGCCTTATTTTAGTTACCATGCCTCTCCATGTAACTATGGGACCCTTTCCTTCTTTCTCTCTTTCAACTTGTACAAATTTCCACCATGTGAGAGCTGCACCTCTTAACCTTGACTTGGCCACCTTTACTTTTTGGGCCTCTGTTATACCATCACATTCAAAGTGATTCTCTATGCTTTCAATCTAGTCTAAAATTGAATCAGGGTCCATTTGTCCACTGAATAGTAGCACTCCTTCCAAAGCCTTGCCACTTAAGGACTGCAATGCGTTCAAGAAGGGTTCTTCAGCAAGGACAGGGTCAGGTTTTGGAGCTTCCTCCTCCAAGTCCTCTTCATTTTCCTTTGCTTCCTGCTCTTCCTTCTGTTCTATCTTATCCTTTAATTTGTTTGCTATTTCATGGACTTCATCCAAGAGCTTCTCCATTCAAGACAACCTTTCTCTTAGCAACTGGTTATCCTCCTCTTTCTCTTCTACCTTCTTAGCTAACTTTTCATTAATCACCATGGTTCTTTCTTCCTCTGGTGTGTTCTCTCCTACTGACTCAGTGGGTTGCAACATCAATCACAAGCCTTGATCAAACATTGCTCTGATACCAATATGGTGTAAGTGCTCTTCTAGGTTTGCTTGCACCAACTAATTAGGCAGAATTCTCTTTGTCTTCACCCAAGAACCTGATAGCCTCAAGGTTCTCATTAGGATTAGGTCATTAACTAAGCCCTAGTTCAACTCTTCCTCAAGAGTCTCACTCCTTGTGCTTAACCTTGGAGGACTTCACACCATTTGAACTTGCAAACTTCTTCCCAACACCTAGAAGATTCTAAGTGCCTTCATCTCACAAAACACTGAACTGCTTGTAGGGGTGTTAGAGACACTGAAACCATTCATTTTACATCCATTTAGATCCATGTTTGAGGACCTTCAGCTTGCTATTTTACCAATTTCGAGATTTTGCTTTAAGGAGGCCTAATAGCTTGTAGCCCTTACCAGTCACCTTTTTGCTTTTCTTGCTCAAAATTTCCAAACAACTTAGCAAATAAACTTCACTTCCAGATACCCTTTTTGAGTCTTTAAATGTTTCACAGGGTTTCAAACCCCTGACCCTTCCGTATAGTAGGTTCCTACAATCAAGGGAAAATAGGGCTAGTAGGCCTAATTCTTAGGGTTTTACTGATCTTTTGCAAATCTCTCACACAAATGGATTGGTTAAGCCTCAATCCTTCTAGCATTCTTAGGTAAAGCTATATCGTAATTGTACTTGTTCTATACAGTACCTCCTTCCCCTGCCTATGTTCTTCAATTTGTCATTTGCAAACCTCTAACTGGGCACCTTTAGCTCACCTAGGGTTTGTCAATACATCCTACTGCCTGACTCTACAAGACCCCTACCACTACATATGTATAGACAAATGACTCCCCTAGCAAATCCATCCATTTTCAGGAAATTCTCGTGGCTAGATTTCAATGGGGAGCCATTAAAAGACTGACTGTTCCAAAATAGAGACTACAAACCCCTTTACACTCTAATCTATGAATTCACAGCACTAGATCAACCCTAAACAATTTGATTACAAAATGGAAAATGCTCAAATCTACTCTATGAACACAAATCTAATAGCAAATCAATACATCTAATACATCTAATAGCACTATCACTCAAGAACATACGGTAGACATAGAAAATGCAGAGTTCTCTCAATATTCTTCGAACCAAAAACTTGCTTACAACAATCTAACTGCTTTTCTATGAGCCACCACACTTACATAGATGCCTTTTCCATGTTTCAAGGGATGTTGATTGATCCTACTCCTAACTTTTAGGGGATCCAAGACAACTAAGTTGCATGCAACCTAACAAATGTTGTCATGCAACTTTGCAACATTCTTGCAACTTTGCCATCATCCTAAATCTTAGGACCTCAATCTCCTTGATTCTGAACCATCAACTCCCCTAACTGCCACTTGGCATCTTCTAACAACTAAGATGTGTTTAGAACACATTTACCACTTTACATTCCAACATAAGCTATTTAAAGCTACTTAAAACAAAATTAACAACAATGATTAAACTAAGGTTACTTTAGTCCTAGTGACTAACTCACCACACACAAGGAAGACCTTCTAAGGTCCAAAACAAACACACCATCACCCTGACTTGGCTAAGGTCAGGTACAAGCCAAAATTGATAACAAACAAAATGGAGGTTAGCATAGGTGCTGCTGCACCAGTTAAACTAAATGTTTTTCCTAATTTAATGTTGTAAAGTGTATTTATTGACACCTTCATATTAAATTTAGGAGGCTTGTAAACTAAGATGGACTTAATCTAGTGTTGTAATGTGTTTTACATATTCACATAAGATTTAGGGCCCTTCTAAGCTAAATAGACCTATTTTTTCCTTAATTTAGTGTTGTAAAGTATATTTATTTACACTTTCACATTGGATTTTGGGGCCCTATTGTATTTATGACCTTAATATAATCATTAATAGCCCCCTATGACTCCATATTATGCATCCCAAGGAATATTTTAATCAAAACCCTGATAAAATCAACATATAAGCTTAATTTCTTCACTCCCTAACACTTTAGCTAGCAAAATAGGCCCTATGGGACCCATTCGCCACTCTAGGTGAATGATTCATGTCCAGGTGGGACTTGTTGATCATCAAAGATTGCATCTCTCTAAAAATCTAATGGGAAATTTAGTGAGTGGGGGACCAAATTACACCTCACTGAATACCTCTGGGATTTTTATAGAAAGTTGGATCTTCTTTGGGGGCTTGGAGAAAAGGGTAGAAGGAAATGTAAATATAAAACATAAAATTGGTGATGTGCAAAATATTTTATAACATTTCAAACCCAACCATTCCTGTGATTGATATAATTAGACACAAAATGCGACAACCCTTCATTGTTGGAAAGAGAATGGACAAGAAAGGCTAACAACAAGCATAGTGCAGACTTTCATATCTCTGTGTAGGTAGTGTTCATTAAGGTTTGATCAAACATAAAGATTTCTAAGGGTTAAAATAAAAACATTCAAAAATTACATGAACTCTCCCTCCTGATACAACATAATATAATAAAATAACAACATTTTAAAAAAATATAGAAGTCCAATGACATAATCCAGTTTTCACAAGTTATTATTCTACCATATGAGCATACATGTAAATTAATCAGTTAAACTATTCAAATTCAGCTTGCAAGACATTGTGTTTCATTTAGAACAATAATATAAATAAAGAAAGCTTGAAAAAGGCCATACATGCACAGTATCAACAATTTATCCTCAATAGTTTGTGCTTCAAATATTAAATAAACTTTAAAACAAAGGTCAGATGTCAATCCGATAATAGTTCGAGCCTTAAAAGATATAACATGCTATAGATAAGTAGTACTACAATTATGCTCCTAAAGATAGTTCTATATCCTATGAAAACTAAAGAAACTTTTCCTTAGCCAAGGAAATTGAAACTTGGAATCCAACCCCTCATTGTGTCATCGCCTCTCTTATATAGCTGTAGAAAGAAGAAAACGTCACCTCAACAAAAATGTCAATAATGCCAGGTGTTGATAGTTGATAGCACATGATCCAATTGTAGATCCTTGGTTAGATCACAACAATATTTTCTCATCAATTCTCAGCTGCTGCATTAATACTTTTCAAATATTTAGCAAAGATAGAGGCTCGTAAGTGATCAAATCCTAGAAAAAAATCTTGGCAAGAAGATCTAGTTGACTGATCACATTACCCAAAAGCACTGACAAACTCCCAAAATACATCACTTCATAAGAAGTGCAATCCACCCACAACAAAGAGGTGATGTGTAAAAATGGAAGAAACTTTTGAGTTCATGAATATAGCTCCTTAGAAAATCTCTAACAAGTTGACATGTGTCCTGAACTCTCTCCCAAAAGGAAGATGAAAGATGAAAGTTGTGCAGCCACCACATGGCACATTACGCACCTTTCTAATAACTTTAGTTGAGTGTAGGAACACCTAAAACTAAAAACATGTACAAGCCAAAAATTGAAACAATTAGGGAAAAAATGCTTCATAGTTTTGGTGATTCACACGCGGTCTTCGCTTGTAGAGGCATGAACCTAGGACTTTGGTTGTTCTTGGAGTTTGAAAAAAGTGGAGTGTTGTGCCTCTCAATCTACATCAGTTGGTAGAACGAGAGTTTGGATCTTTCTGTATGCTTTCTCTAGCTTGTAAACCTCTTTAAAAGAGACAAATCCCCATCTAGAAGAAACTACTCCTAAGTGATAATAGAGTTGAGAAAGAGGATAGATCTCATGCTCAACATCATTAGCCAAGGGCATTGTACTTAAACCCAGGAGTTCTGTAGAGGTTTGGATCTTGTGTCAGATTGCATCTATGACTTGCTCAATTGTCAGCACATCTTCATCTAGTGAGAGAAGAGGAGGTAGCCTATAAGTAACCAAGACACCAAAGTCCTTGATCTCGATGACCTGCTTATTCAACACTATCTAGAACTCTTTATATTTTTCCACAACCTTGTGACAATTTATGATCTCATTAGATTTGATGGAGGTGACCCATCGATCGAGAATCCCCATTGTTACTAGGGCCTTGTTAGTGGCAATACACAAGTTAGAAATAAAGTTGTGGTATTTTGCCACTCTAGGTGAGAATTTTTGCATAAAGTGATCAGCCATCCTTCTAACCTTGGCATTCAATTCTCAAATGTATCTCTTAAAAATTTTGAAGCATGCCCAAGAATGAGAATGCCAACTACAATCTACTCCCAATATGTTTATATTAGCTTCTTCATCATTGGGAGGGATCCAAATCCTTGTGTAGTAGCTAGCTCTTGGTTGAATTGAGCTTCTCTTGCTCTTGCGCTTTCCTTCATTTGACTTCTCTCCTAAAGGAAAATTTTCAATTCTGACCTCAACCTTTTGACTTCTTGCTTTAACTTTTCTTCTTCTATATGGGCCTTCTAAAGATAATCAAAAGTTTGGGATTGGGCATCATTCAACTCTCTTTTCAAATTTTCAATTTTTGCATGAAGCCAAGCCTATTCGCTTCAAGATTTTGTAAGAAAATTAGACACATCTCCTTGCTACCCTTGAATTTTACTTATATGGGTCACTTTAGCTTCTTTGGCTCAGATCTCATTCTATAATCTACTTATCGTTTCCTTTACATTTCCCAACTCTACCTCGCATTTCTTTAATTTTCTATCCAGTCTCTCATAGTCAGCATACACCACCTTTTGAGAGGCTTTATCTAAGACCAATTTGTCGCGTGGGTGAGTTTCATTGAAATATAGGCCCGCAACATGAATGTCATAATCCTAAATCTGCATTTGAACTTAGGGCTTGGAAATGAGTGGCTTCATGGTAGTAATAAGAAGAGAGTTCTATTCTTCAACAATATTTTCTACTTTCTCACATGTCGGGCTTGCTTGGTAGCATCAAAATGACCCTAAAGATTATAAGGGACATCACTGCTTTATGCTACAATGGAAGCACCAGGAGGTAGCCCTAAAAGGGTGATAGAAGGGGAAACTTCATATATGTGAGCATGAGGGGATGCAAAAGGAAGTGTTATCATGGAAAAGGGTGGTACACCAAATTGAGCAGGGGAAAAACTAGTAGGGGTGAACACAAAACATGTTGATGGAGGAGTTCCTTTCTAGAATTAGATGGGTTGGGAGTGAAGGGTAAAGCGATGGTTTCGGTTGCTTTTATGGTGGCTCTTAACATGACAATTAAAGAGACAATAACAACAACAACAAATGATGTTCCTTTAGCATGTGGGGTAGTTTTATCAAGTTCATTAAAATTGGTAGGGGGTGCATTCAAGTTAAACAACTTAGGGTATGAGGATGGAGTATTCCTTTACGTGGGAGGAGGTAAGGGATTGACCAAAGATGTAGAAATAGGAAGAAGAGGGGGGAGAAAAACCTACTTGAACTAAAGTAATCGAAACATTTTGTAGGGCAAATTCTGCTTCATCTTCTTGTCAAACTAGTATGTCAGGGGCACCCAGGTCCTGGACCCTCCTCTTTGCATGACTAGAACTAGTACGTACTGATCCTCAGGTAGCCGATCATTTCGAGACTTATCCTTCAATGATAGCAACAAACCCTCTCAGAGATCATCGAGTTATTTTACCTTTACTTTGAGCACTAGAGGAGGATGGAGCTTGTGAATCCCTTCACCTCGAGTCTCTCGAACTATCAGATTCCCAAGGTTGAGAATCTTGAGGTAGAAATTGTTCTTCATTGATTTTATGGCTCATCTCTAGATTGTTGTTGTCATAATCAATCTCTTTCTCATATATGTCCAAGAATTCATCATCATCTGGCTGAAAGTTACCAAATGAGGCACCTTGGAATCTCATCTCTTGCTGGAATCTCCAAAAGTCTTCCTATTTCCTTTCTGACCATCCCCTACATTTCAACTACATGTTAAGGGATTTTCCCATCCAAAGGTTCCTTTGATATTCTACTTGAGGCTCATAGAAACTTAACCATTTTGGTCACTGGAATGGAATGTGAGCTAGATCAATGTATATCTCCATGCTTTCTTGAGTTGGATTCCTCCTCCTCTTGAAGTACTCCCAAATCTCATGTTTCAAACTATAAACCCCATTTAGGCTATAATTCCACTTGTCACAAATGGGGACCCAACCTAAGGATGCCAATAAATTTGTGATCTCATCCTTTTCCTTTCACTTAGTCAGCATTACCTGACTCTTAGCAATTACAAGGGGAAGTGGGTAAACCTTTTTTTTCTTCCTTTTGACACCATAAATCCTATCCACAATGCTTACCTGGTGGCATGACTCCAATGCAAAGACCTTGTCTATTATAAATTTGGGAAGTCAGAAAGGCTCCCTAGGAAAACCATGAAATATGATAAATCTAAAATCCTCACCCAAGAAATAATCCAGTGGGGCCAGAAGATCTTCTATCCATTCAACAACCTCTTGAGAGAAATGGCTAATGGGGTGAGTCAACAAATCTTGGAGCATTGGCCTTAGAAAATTATCTACAAATTGATAATAATCTCCTATCTTTGAAATTACATGGATCCATATGAAAACCCGCTAAAGACAACCCCTTTCATCTAGTCTAGACACTGGTACATTCCTCCCTAACAACTCAAAATTATAATTCAAAAAAAATGAACCAAGACAAAAGAATAATTGAATTTAGACTCATTACCATAATTCTTTAGTTGTTCCTTCATGTTCCCAGCTATTACCCTAGCAAAATCATAGAACCTCTATCTTCTTTCCATTTTTAGCATGAAATCCAAGCCAAACTAGAAGGGGTTGACCTCTTCATCATTGTCAAGGTTAAAAACCTAGGTGAGCATTGAGAACATAGATTATGTGTGCTTCTTGAATTTCTTATGTGAAAGAGGAAAGAGAAGATGACCTCTCTTCAGCCTTTCCTTTGTTTCGTCCTCATAAAAAAATGTTTTCTTGATCATGTCCTCCCCTAAGGCATCCATTTGTTCTTCGTTAAAAAATTCAGTGCCCCAGGTGGCAGGGATACACAACATATCTCATATGGCCTTGGAATAAATGGTCACTTTAACCCCATGACCCTCAATGGATTTTGTCTTTTGTTGTACCTCTTTACAAATGCATCAACCAAATCTAGGCATGGATGTACACCAGGCAACATAGATTGTGGTAGGCCACTATTCCAAAGTAGAAATGCAAGACCTTCTGATAGTTCATGCTCCGTAATTATTTGAAATGCACCTTCCCTAAGAATTTTAGGGTTAGCTAACAACTTAGGGTCAAAAAAATTGATGGTGAGGTCTTGCACCACCTCTCTTGGAATGTGTTTATTAGGTAGCACCTTCTTACAGTGCTCAAATGGTTGCTCCTCTAATGTTGGGATGCTGGCAAAAGAGTTGTGCCATAAAATATCAGCATAACTAGGCCTTCTACTTGAAACTATGAATTGGCTACTAGAGGTTGATGCTTCCACCATGGTTGTACGAGGAAATTGTAGAGAGATTATTTGGAAACAATGGTCACTTTCCTTTCACTTCTTTGGAGAAATCCATTGTTAAGTGCAGTTAATTCTCTAACTTGTACATGTAGTTAAAGTTACACCATTACCATTGGTCCATTAAATTTTTCCACTAAGGTGATATACATTGATTGGAGATCCGTATACCTTGGGAATTCAAAAAATTCCACGAGAATAGAATTAGGACATTCTCTCCATGGCCTTTTTAACAAATAAACTCATTGCATCAAAAAACATTCTTTTCATTATGTGAAACATGATGAGGTGATGCAAAGTACTCTTGAAAAGACATTCCCATTAATTTTTCAGAGTTTACCATGTTAATCCATATCTTTTCTAATTATTAAGCTAGCTAGCACTGAAGATAGCAAAGGACACATGTCAACAATCAACATACAAGAAAATTTACGACCTTGATGCCCAAATTTATTTCTCAAGGAATTTTGTCTGATTCTCCACATGATTCATCTACACTTCTTTATTTTTCCTTGATATTTTTCATTGCCATTTGACCAAAAATAGACCTTCCATTGGCTGAGTTAGCTGACTCACCTTTCTATATATAGCTATGCCACCTTTTGCAACATTCATTCAAAAATATAGTCTCTTGAGTTTATCAAGCTCTTTGTTTATTCCAATTCCACCATAATTCACTTCATATCAGAATTTTTGTTGGCTTAGGCACTCCCATTCAGCTCCTCCCATGGAGGCCAGAATTTTTTTTTGTGGGAGAGGTCACTAGTGACTGAATTAAGCATTTGGTGAAGAAATGCAACCACCTCATCATGGTTTCATTTAGGTGGGTAGTTGGACATGAATTCATTGACAAGAAAACTAGCTCCAAAGCAACTGCAATGTCCTTTCCCACTTCATGGCCTTGCTACTAGACCTAAATGTGTCCAAGCCCATGATAATTGAGCTATGATACTAGATATTCGATGCTTTGTTGATGGAAGGGCTTGGCAAGTTAGTGCAAGTGGCTATCCCCGGTGTTGGTATCCCAAGTTCCATGGATCTTAGTAGGAATGTGGACTTTGGGATATATGTACCTTGGTTTCCCTTCCTTCCTGACTTTCACATCATGGACCTTAAGATGTACCACTACTCTTCTCATCCAACAACTACTTTTCTACTGCAAGAGTACGGCGTGGAGCGTGTTCTGGGATTCTGCTCAAGGGAGCACTTTAACTTTTTGGTGCAGAGTCATGGTGAGTAGACCTTAGGTCTATGTTGTGGGTATCTCACATTCATTGGGTGTTCAACCCCTTTTTGCGAACCATCAGATGAGAAGAAGAAGAAGAACTAACCAATAATGAGCCCTTTCCTTCATCAACAACAACTGGAGGCTTTACTTTACCATTTTTTTCATGTTGCCTCCCCTTTTGCTTCTTTTTTATTCCTACTCCTTTTAGGTTTTTCTCAAGAGAGCCTCATGCTTAAATATGAGCCTCAGGCCTTGCATTATAATGTATTTTTTTTATGAATATAATATAATACAACTTTTCATTTCTTCAGTGTTATTCTCAGATTGCCTATTCTCAAAATTAGAACGTATTTACAAAAAAATTACAATCCAAATCTTAAACCAATTACATCATTTAAAAAAAAATAAGGATGCAAGCACATGGAGGAAACAATCAAAATGCCATAACACCAATATTTTTATGTGGAAACCCTATTAGGGGAAAAACCATGGTGGAGGTTAATCCATAATTTACACTCTGTTAAAAGTATGAAGAAAAAAAGGGGAATGCACTTGCATTTAGGCACACTGCCCATAGATCACTACTCAAAATCAGGATGGCTCATTGCCTTAAAACATATTTGGATTACAACAAAGAGTTGATCTACGAAACTAACATCTACAAATTCCTGGTTTCAGTTTTAGTGAGGCTCATAGATTAGATTTTAGACCTTCTATCTAATTTTCTACTTTGCTCTGCTCTGCCTTAACTCACTTCACAAAAATCCTCTTCTACACAAGTAAAATTCACTCAACTGATCTTTTGATATTTTCACACACATCAACACATATCAAACAAACATACTTTCCCCTCAAAATGAATTAAACAATCTCATATATATATTCGCTATCAAATATTTAATTGCTTCATGTTGGCTTCAATAGAATAAAAATATTTTCCAATGGTTAGGTTAATCCACATTTAATATTTGATGTGTACCCATAAAATTTGGCCACAACATGGCTAGGACCCAAAACTAAATCTTCAAGCATAGGATACCTTAATTAATTATACCTTGAATATCCATGACATGCCATATTCACTAAGTTAGCCATGTTGAGCTAATAAATAGAAAATCATTCTACTGAATCTCCTAACTTATACACTAATTAATGCAACATCAAAAAACTTAACAATAATATAATATATATACTTAACAACCTTCCCCAAGATCCACAACTCAAAATTATAATCCGATGAAGCATACAGATCGACATACTAACCTGATACCTTGTTCTTCATTCTCTCTTCCAGTAATGCTATGTTCTTTACTCTGCCTACCAATATGAACAAATCCTGATCTACAGACTAGGATAATGACTTAGGTTGCCATCAATGACAACACTATAAGAAAAAATATTGACTATTTCCTGCATTCCTATGGCTCAGATCAATTTCAAGAGGAATTACCAAAAGCATATTCTGGTGCGGGCTTATTTTCTTCATTAGAATCACTCTTCCTTACCCACGTTTTCTTCATCTGATCTCTTATTTCTTCTATAGTCACTTTCTCTTTTCCTTTATCATCTTTCTATGGAATTCTTCCTTTGTATACCAGGCCTCTTCTATCCATGTTTTTGTTCCTACAGAATCTTGCAATGTGACCAAATTTGTTGCAATTGTAACACACAAGATTTATTTGTCTAGACCATTCATTCCATTGATTTTTGAGCTTGATCTGAATTGATTAGAAATATGCCAAAATCTTCCACAGATGTAGCATTTAACACTCCTTACACTAATAGATGTACTTCTGCATTCAATTGACTTATGACCAAACTTATTGCAAATGAAACACTGACTAGAGAATGATGGACTACTTGAATTCATTTTACTTCTACACTGAGAAGCCATATGACCAAATTTATTAAAGCGAGGTAGAGACCATTAAGATTTTGAGCATTGGGTTGTCTTACCAAATACCTTCTACCCTTTTTCATCTGATTTCTTTGTCTACAATCCTTATGTTCAGATCTAGAGCTTTCTCCCTTCTCATATCCAAGACCTCATTTGTCATTTGTGTCCTTTTTTCCTTTAGTCAGCTCATCAAGCTTAGCAAAACTGATCGTAAACTTCTCCTTGTACTCATTTGTAGTAGTGAGTTCATCTCTAAAAATAACTATCTATCTTTCAAGCTCTTGATCATTATTTCTAGATTGTTGTAGTTCAATCTCTAGCTAAATGAATCCACTATTAACTCTGTTGCATTCTTTAGATATTTCTTTTAAGGACTAGGCCAGATTCTCCTCATTCTTCTTCCTTTCTTCATTCTCCTTAGTTAGCTTCATCACCAGAGATTCCAACTCAAGCTTTAGAGTAGCATTGTATCTAGCAAGCTTTTCACATTCTTCAATTATTTCTTTTAGGTTCTGATTCAGGTGAACATCTTCCAAGAATTTACTTTCTTTATGATTTAGCTTATGACATTGTTCCTTCCTCTTTTCTCTTGACTCATTTATTTTATCCTTCAATGATTGAATGAATTTTTCAGCATCCTCAATATTTTCTTTTAATTCTAGTACTTTTTCTTTAGACTGATCAAGATCATCAAGTGCCACCAAAAGCTATTTTTGAAGACCACCAGAGTCCGTTGTACTCCAAGATCCACCTCAAGTTGTTAAAATTTTGTAGAGGAACCTTTCTTTGATACCAATTTTTGGACTTAAGGAACATTGAGAGGGGGGTGAATCAATGTTCAACAATATTTAAATTACAATCTAGATCTTAAACCATTTACAACCTTTAAATACAAGTAAGAATGCAATCACTTGAAGGAAACAATCAAAACACCATAACAAAAATATTTTTACATGGAAACCCTATTAGGGGAAAAACCACGGTGGAGGTTAATCGATGATATATACTCTGTTAAAGTATGAAGAAAGAAAGGGGAATGCACATGCATTCAAGCACACTGCCTAGAGCTCACTACTCAAAATAAAGAAGGTTCACTGCCTTACAATATATTTGGGTTATGAAAAAGAGTTGAACTAAGAAAATAGCATCTACAAATTCCTAGTTTTAGTTTTAGTGAGGCTCATAGATCAGATTCTGGACCTTCTGGCTGATTCTGCACTTCACTCTTCTCTACCTTAACTCGCTTCACAAAAATCCTCTTCTCCACAAGTAAAATTCACTCAACTAATCTTCTAATATTCACACAAACATCAACACATATCGAACACACATACCTGCCCCTCAAAATGAATTAACTGATCTCATATATATATATATATCTGCTATCAAAGATTTAGTTGCTTCATGTTGGCTTCAACAAAATAAAAATATTTTCTAATGGTTGGCTCAATCCACATTTAATATTCAATGCATACCCATCAAATTTGGCCATGACATGGCTAGGACCCAAAAAAAAATCTTCAAGCATAGGATACCTTAATTAATTATACCTCAAATATCCGCGACATACCATATTCACTAAGTCAGACACTATGAGCTAATAAACAAAACATCATTCTCCCAAATCTCCTAACTTATACACTAATTAATGTGACATCACAAAACTTAAAAATAAAATAAAATAGATACTTAGCAATGTTCCTTGAGATCCACAACTCAAAATGATAATCCAATGAAGCATACAAATCGACATACTAATCGGATACCCTGTTCTTCATTCTCTCTTCTAGTAACACTCTATTCTTTACTCAGTATGTTGGTATGAACAAATCCTGATCTATAGACTAGAATAATGACTTAGGTTGCCATCAATGAAAGCACTAGAATCCATATGCGAGGAATAACCTCAAAAAAATACCATTCACCAGTATATCTAAAGTGTTTCCTTCCATTTCTTCAAGTTTGTACACATTCCTTTCCTTGTACATGCTAATTTGGAACCTTGGGTCCTTTCCATAGCACTTCAAATTTTGTGTGTTTCCCTTGTTTTGTAGTACACTCATCGTACTTTCGCACTAAGCTCCATTCTATGAATTTTGGGTTAGAAGTCTTTTTGTCAAACCACCGCTTTACTATTTGTTGATGGTTTATCATGGTGTTGTAGGCTTTTTCTCTATCTTCTTCTATCTTAAGGAGCTCCACTAGCCATACTTCCATTTCACTACTTTCTTCAATTTCTAGATCCTTCAATAGTTGTAAGGAAAGAATCTCTATGGAGATAGGTAACACTACCTCTTTTTCGTATACCAGTTTATAAGGGGAAGTCCTCAAAATTTACTTGGGAGTAATCTGGTTTGCCCATAGAGTAGCTCTAAGATGTTTGTGCCAATCACTTTGTCATTCTGACCCAATGCACTTGATTAACCTTATTAGGTTTTTGTTTGTCAATTTTGCTAACCCATTCCCTTGTGGGTAGTAATTTCATGAAGTCTTAAGGAAAATAATGTGTTTGATAGAAAAATTTGGCATTCTTGATCCTATAAAAGCTCAGGAACTGTCATATATGATGGCCTTTAGCAAGCCAAATCTAACTACTAGCTCTTCAAGGAAATTGAAAATTTCCACTTTTGTGGAACTTTTTAGGGCTAGAACCTCCATCCACCTTGTGATGTAGTCAGCTGCCATGAGGATCCACTTATTTCCAGCACTAGAAATAGGATTTATCATTCTAATAAAACCCATACCCCATTGAGAAAGGGTTCCTTAGTTATGATCAGGCTCAGGGGAAAAGTGACATCCTTTCTTTTGCCAACAAAATATTGGCATTGGGTACACTTTTGCACTAGCTAATGTGCTTCAAAAAACATGGAGGGCCAATAATATCCTACTCGTATGATTTTTAAGGCAATAGTCTTGGTGAAGAAATGTTCACCCTCTGGACTGTGATGGAATTCATTAAGAACTCTTTCCACCTGCATTTTATCAAGACATTAGAGTAGTACACCATCACAATTTCTTTTTGTGCCATAGAAAAATGGCCCCTTTCCATTTCCATGGCCTTTTAGGTCTTATTTCATTATGTTTGATCTATTTTTCTTTAATTTTATGTTGTAACATGGCTTCAACATGCATATTTAGGTACTAAAATTCAAATAATGATGTCTTCTGAAGGTGTTGTGAAGTGTTATAAGACATTTCAACATTATTCTAGACTCTATTTATTACAATTCACCTAAAAATAACCTTTTCATCACTAATCAATTCATATTTTTAAGTGTTGTAAAGTCTCATAACAAGATTTCACTCTTTTCTAGGCACAATTTCACTATTTATCCCTTTCTCATGCTTTATTTGGTCCCTTTATGCCCTCATATGTCTTAATTAAGTGTATTTTTGAATGTTAACCCAACAAATAACATTAATACAGCTTAATTCCTGACACCAATTTTCATGTCCTAGGTGGGACTAGTTTTCCATGGGTGGCAAATGAGTCCCCCTTGGCTCCAAATTCAAATTTTTAGAATTTCCTTTCAGTTTTTTATTTAAAAACACTTTATGTTGGGTTGTGATGAGGTATGAATGGGTAACTAAGGCACAAGACTATTTAAATATGTGGTTTTCACCTCATTTTACATCCTCCAACATTCACACATAATATTCAAGCAATCTTAAGTGTTCAAGCATAGTATAACATCAATTGAAGCAATTATTCAAATACTTTGGAGCATCCATTGATATTACTTCAAATTTGCATCATGAAGGGTTTGGTAAGTTGATAGAAATTGCATGTTATTTGTTTATCATTCTCATTTATTTCATTGTTTCATTAATGGTTTGATTACCAGAAGCGGGGTTTGACTGAGGAAAACCCCTACTTGCTAACCCTCAACCATTTTTCCCCCATTGCATGTGTGTTTGAAGCCCTAGGTATGCAGATTTAACAAGATTTTTGGTGTTGAAGATTGGTAAACAAGTCAACTAGGTGCTTCAATTCAACTCATTCATATTTCAAAGTTGAAGAAGGTTTTCTATTTGTTTCTTGCAAATTTAACTTCGATAACCTAACAATCAAAGACTTCTAGATCTGGTGTTGTAGGGTTGTCTCTTGATTTTTTAGAATTTTGGGAGAGGAATGATTCACCAGTAGTGATAAATGAGTCCCACCTTAGGACTAAAAATCTGAATTTTGTTAGATTTTGGATCCCGACAGTTAGAAACTAGTTTGCAACAATTTTGCATGAGTAGGAGGACTAATAAGCCACCCCAAGAAAATGAGTCCCACTGTGAAATATCAATAATTCATGTCAGCATCCACAACATTCCAAATTCATCAAAAATTTCCCAAGTGGACTCTGTTTCATCTCATTTCTCTCTATTCTACATTATTTCATCATTTAGTTCATTGTTTCCATATCACAGCGTGTTTTCAAACATAGTTAAAATCTTAGTTTTGCATTCGTATTTTAGCTTTCTAAACCACTTTATTGCATTTATTTTACTTAATTTAGCTTAAACAATATCATACATAACATAAATTTGAATGAACCCTTGGCATTTTTGGCCTTATCTCTCTCCTTTTAGGTGAACAACCCTAGAATAGCTAGAGAAATCCTAGTGAGACAGAAATCAACAATTCATTTTACTTAACCTACATTTTGAACACTTTTCAGTTTTGGTTTTATTTTATGTTGTAACATGGCTTGAACATACATATTTAGGTACTAAAATTCAAATAATGATGTCTTGTGAAGGAGTTGTAAAGTGTTGTAAGACATTTCTACATTCTTCTAGACTATTTATTGCAATTCCCCTAAAAAATGCCTTTTCATCACTAATCAAGTCCTATTTTCAAGTGTTGTAAAGTATTGTAAAAGGACTTTATGCTTTTCTAGGAACACTTTCACTATTTATCCCTTTCTCATGCTTTATTTTGTCCCTTTATGCCTTCATATGTCTTAATTAAGTGTATTTTTGAAAATTACCTCAACAAATAACATTAAATACAAATTAATTCCTGACACCAATTTTTCAGGTCCTAGGTGGAACCTATTTGCCATGGGTGGCAAATAAATCCACCTTGGCTCCAACTTCAAAAAATTTAGAGTTTCCTTTCAGTTTTATATTCAAAAACACTTGATGTCAGCTTGTGATGAGGTATGAATGGGTAACTAAGGCACAATATTGTTTAAATATGTGATTTTCACCTCATTTTAGATCCTCCAACATTCATAGATCATATTCAAGCAATCTTAAGTGTTCAAGCATTGTATAACATCATTTCAAGCAATTATTCAAATACTTTGGAGCATCCATTTATATTACTTCAAATTTGCATCATCAAGGGTTTGGTAAGTTGATATACATTGCATGTTATTTGTTTATCATTCTCTTTAATTTCATTGTTTTATTAAGGTTTTGATTACCAAAAGTGGGGTTTGAAAGAGGAAAACCCCTATTCGCTAACCCTCAACCATTTTTCCCCCATTGCATGTGTGTTTGTAGACCTACATATGCAGATTTAACAATATTTTTGGTGTTGAAGATTGGTAAACAAGTAAGTAGGTGCTTCAAGTCAACTCATTCATATTTCAGGCTTGGAGAAGGTCTTCTATCTATTTCCTGCAAATTTAACTTCAACAACCTAACAATCAAATATTTCTAGATATGGTGTCGTAGAGTTGTCTCTTGATTTTTAAGAATTTTGGGAGAGGATTCATTCACCACCAGTGGTGAATGAGTCCCACCTTAGGACTAAAAATCTGAATTTTGTTAGATTTTGGATTCCAATAGTTAGAAACTAGTTTGTGACACTTTTTCACCAGTAGGAGGACTAATTTTCCACCCTGGGAAAATGAGTCCCACTGTGAAATTTTAGTATTTCCTGTAAGCATCCACAACATTCCAAATTCATCAAACACTGACTTGGTGCACTCTGTTTCATCTCATTTCTCTCTATTTTGTATTATTTCATCATTTAGTTCATTGTTTGCATATCACAGCGTGTTTTCAAACATAGTTAAAATCTTAGTTTTGCATTTATATTTTAGCTTTTTAAACCACTTAATTGCATTTAGTTTACTTGATTTAGCTTAGAAAATATCATACATAACATATATTTGAATTAACCCTTGGCATTTTCGGCCCTATCTCTCTCCTTTTTGTTGAACAACCCTAGAACAACTACAAAAATCCTAGTAAGCCAAAAATCAACAATTCATTTTGGTGAACCTACATTTTGAACACTTTTCAGTTCTGGTTTGATTTTATGTTGTAACATGGCTTGAACATGCATATTTATGTACTAAAATTCACATAATGATGTATTGTGAAGGTGTTGTAAAGTGTTGTAAGACATTTCTACATTCTTCTAGACTTTATTTATTGCAATTCATCTAAACATCACCTTTTCATCACTAATCAATTCCTATTTTGAAGTGTTGTAAAGTATTGTAACAAGACTTATACTTTTCTAGGCACACTTTCACTATTTATCCCATTCACATGCTTTATTTGGTCCCTTTATGCCCTAATATTTCTTAATTAAGTGTATTTGTGAATGTTAACCCAACAAATATCATTAAATATAGCTTAATTCCTGACATCAATTTTTTAGGTCCTAGGTGGAACCCATTTTCCATGGGTGGCAAATGAGTCCCCCTTAGCTCCAAATTAATTTTTTTTAGAATTTCCTTTCAATTTTTTATTCAAAAACACTTGATGTCGGGCTGTGATGAGGTATGAATGGGTAACTAAGGCACAATGTTGTTTAAATATGTGATTTTCACCTCATTTTACATTGTCCAACATTCAGACATCATATTCAAGCAATCTTAAGCATTCAAGCATCTTACAAAATCAATTCAAATAACTATTGAAGCACTTTGGAGAATCCATTGATATTACTTCAGATTTATATCATCAAGGGTTTTGTAAGTTGATAGAAATTGCATGTTATTAGTTTAACATTCTCTTTCATTTCATTGTTTCATTAAGTGTTTGATTACCAAAAGTGGGGTTTGACTGAGGAAACCCCTATTTGCTAACCCTCAACCATTTTCCCCCCATTGCATGTGTGTTTGTAGACCTAGGTATGTAGATTTAAAAAGATTTTTGGTGTTGAAGATTGGCAAACAAGTCAACTAGGTGCTTCATGTCAACTCATTCATATTTGAAGCTTGGAGAATGTTTTGTAGTTGTTTCCTACAAATTTGACTTCAATAACCCAACAATCAAAGATTTCCAGATTTGGTGTTGTAGAGTTGTCTCTTGACTTTGTAGAATTTTAGGAGAGGACTGATTCATCACTAGTGGTGAATGAGTCCCACCTTAGGACTGAAAATCTGAATTTTGTCAGATTCTGGATCTCGACAGTCAGAAACTAGTTTTTTACACTTTTTCACCAGTAGGAGGACTAATTCGCCACCTTGGGAAAATGAGTCCCACTGTGAAATTTTAGTATTTCCTGTCAGCATCCACAACATTCCAAATTCATCAAACATTGCCTAGGTGCACTCTGTTTCATCTCATTTCTCTCTATTTTGTATTATTTCATCATTTAGTTCATTGTTTGCATATCACAGCGTGTTTTCAAACATAGTTAAAATCTTAGTTTTGCATTCGTATTTTAGCTTTCTAAACCACTTTGTTGTATTTATTTTACTTGATTTAGCTTAAACAATATCATACATAACATAAATTTGAATGAACCCTCGACAATTTTGGCCTTATCTCTCTCCTTTTAGGTAAACAACCCTAGAACAGCTAGAGAAATCCTAGTGAGCCATAAATCAACAATTCATTTTACTTAACCTACATTTTGAACACTTTTTAGTTTTGGTTTGATTTTCTATTGTAACAAGGCTTGAAAATACATATTTAGGTACTAAAATTCAAATAATGATGTCTTGTGAAGGTGTTGTAAAGTGTTGTAAGACATTTCTACATTCTTCTAGACTCTATGTATTGCAATTCCCTTGAAAAATGCATTTTCATTACTCATCAAGTCCTATTTTGAAGTGTTGTAAAGTATTGTAACAAGACTGTATGCTTTTCTAGGCATACTTTCACTATGTATCCCTTTCTTATGCTTTATTCGGTCCCTTTATGCCCTCATATGTCTTCATTAAGTGTATTTTTGAATGCTAACTCGACAAATAACATTAAATACAACTTAAATCCTGACACCGATTTTCAGGTCCTAGGTGGAACCTATTTTCCATGGGTGGCAAATAAATCCCCCTTGGCTCCAACTTCAAAAAATTTAGAGTTTCCTTTCAGTTTTATATTCAAAAACACTTGATGTCAGCTTGTGATGAGGTATGAATGGGTAACTAAGGCACAATATTATTTAAATATGTAATTTTCACCTCATTTTACATCCTCCAACATTCACACAACATATTCAAGCAATCTTAAGCGTTCAAGCATTGTATAACATCATTTCAAGCAATTATTCAAATACTTTGGAGCATCCATTTATATTAGTTCAGATTTGCATCATCAAGGGTTTGGTAAGTTAATATACATTGAATGTTATTTGTTTCTCATTCTCTTTAATTTCATTGTTTTATTAAGGTATTGATTACCAAAAGTGGGGTTTGACCGAGGAAAACCCCTATTTGCTAACCCTCAACCATTTTCCCCCCATTGCATGTGTGTTTGTAGACCTATGTGTGTAGATTTAACAATATTTTTGGGGTTGAAGATTGGTAAACAAGTAACTAGGTGCTTCAAGTCAACTCATTCATATTTTAGGCTTGGAGAATTTTTTCTATCTATTTCCTGCAAATTTAACTTCAACAACCTGACAGTCAAATATTTCCAGATATGTTGTTGTAGAGTTGTCTCTTGATTTTTAATAATTTTGGGAGAGGATTGATTCAACACCAGTGGTGAATGAGTCCCACCTTAGGAATAAAAATATGAATTTTGTTAGATTCTAGATCCTGACTGTTAGAAACTAGTTTGTGACACTTTTTCACCAGTAGGAGGACAAATTTGCCACCCGAGGAAAATGAGTCCAACTGTGAAATTTTAGTATTTACTGTCAGCATCCACAACATTTCAAATTCATCAAACATTTCCTTGGTGCACTCTGTTTCATCTCATTTCTCTCTATTTTGTATTATTTCATCATTTAGTTCATTGTTTGCATATCACAACGTGTTTTTAAACATAGTTAAAATCTTAGTTTTGCATTCATATTTTAGCTTTCTAAACCACTTAATTACATTTAGTTTACTTGATTTAGCTTAGAAAATATCATACATAACATAAATTTGAATGAACCCTTGGCATTTTTGGCCCTATCTCTCTCCTTTTAGTTGAACAACCCTAGAACAACTACAAAATCCTAGTGAGCCAAAAATCAACAATTCATATTGGTGAACCTACATTTTGAACACTTTTCAGTTTTGGTTTGATTTTATGTTGTAACATGGCTTGAACATGCATATTTATGTAGTAAAATTCAAATAATGATGCCTTGTGAAGGTGTTGTAAAGTGTTCTAAGACATTTCTACATTGTTCTAGACTTTATTTATTGCAATTAATCTAAACATCACCTTTTCATCACTAATCAAGTCCTATTTTGAAGTGTTGTAAAGTATTGTTACAAGAATTTATACTTTTCTAGGCACACTTTCACTATTTATCCCTTTCTCATGCTTTATTTGGTCCCTTTATGCCCTAATATGTCTTAATTAAGTGTATTTGTGAATGTTAACCCAACAAATAACATTAAATATAGCTTAATTCCTGACACCAATTTTTAGGTCCTAGGTGGAACCCATTTTTCATGGGTGGCAAATGAGTCCCCCTTAGCTACAAATTAATTTTTTTTAGAATTCCTTTCATTTTTTATGCAAAAACACTTGATGTCGAGCTATGATGAGGTATGAATGGGTAACTGATGCACAATATTGTTTGGATATGTGATTTTCACCTCATTTTACATCCTCCAACATTCACACATCATATTCAAGCAATCTTAAGCATTCAAGCATCTTACAACATCAATTCAAGCAACTATTCAAGCACTTTGGAGAATCCATTGATATTACTTTAGATTTATATCATCAAGGGTTTGGTAAGTTGATAGAAATTGCATGTTATTAGTTTATCATTCTCTTTCATTTCATTGTTTCATTAAGTGTTTGATTACCAAAAGTGGGGTTTGACCGAGGAAAACCCCTATTTGCTAACCCTCAACCATTTTCCCCCCATTGCACGTGTGTTTGCAGACCTAGGTATGCAGATTTAAAAAGATTTTTGGTGTTGAAGATTGGTAAACAAGTCAACTAGGTGCTTCATGTCAACTCATTCATATTTCAAGCTTGGAGAATGTTTTCTATCTGTTTCTGACAAATTTGACTTCGATAACCCAACAATCAAAGATTTCCATATTTGGTGTTGTAGAGTTGTCTCTTGATTTTGTAGAATTTTAGGAGAGGACTGATTCATCACCAGTGATGAATGAGTCCCACCTTAGGATTGAAAATCTAAATTTTTTTAGATTCTGGATCTCGACAGTTAGAAACTAGTTTTTGACACTTTTTCGAACCAGTAGGAGGACTAATTCACCACCTTGGGAAAATGAGTCCCACTGTGAAATTTTAGTACTTCCTATCAGCATCCACAACATTCCAAATCCATCAAACATTGTCTCAGTGCACTCTATTTCATCTCATTTCTCTCTATTTTTTATTATTTCATTATTTGGTTCATTGTTTGCATATCAAATGGTGTTTTCAAACATAGTTAAAATCTTAGTTTTGCATTCGTATTTTAGCTTTCTAAACCACTTTATTGCATTTATTTTACTTTATTTAGCTTAAACAATATCATAAATAACATAAATTTGAATGAACCCTCAGCATTTTTGGCCTTATCTCTCTCTTTTTAGGTGAACAACCCTAGAACAGCTAGAGAAATCCTAGTGAGCCAAAAATCAACAATTCATTTTACTTAGCCTACATTTTGAACACTTTTCAGTTTTGGTTTGATTTTATGTTGTAACATGGCTTGAACATACATATTTAGTTACTAAAATTCAAATAATGATGTCTTGTGAAGGTGTTGTAAAGTGTTCTAAGACACTTCTACATTCTTCTAGACTCTATTTATTGCAATTCCCCTAAAAAAAGCCTTTTCATCACTAATCAAGTCCTATTTTGAAGTGTTGTAAAGTATTGTAACAAGTCTTTATGCTTTTGTAGGCACACTTTCAGTATTTATCCCTTTCTCATGCTTTATTTGGTCCCTTTCTGCCCTCATATGTCTTCATTAAGTGTATTTTTGAAAGTTAACCCAACAAATAACATTAAATATAGCTTAATTCCTAACACCAATTTTTAGGTCCTAGTTGGAACCCATTTGCCATGGTTCACAAATGAGTCCCCCTTGGCTCCAACTTCAAAAAATTTAGAGTTTCCTTTCAGTTTTATATTCAAAAACACTTGATGTCAGCTTGTGATGAGGTATGAATGTCTAACTAACACACAATATTCTTTAAATATGTGATTTTTGCCTCATTTTACATCCTCCAACATCATATTCAAGCAATCTTAAGCATTCAAGCATTGTATAACATCATTTCATGAAATTATTCAAATACTTTGGAGCATCCATTTATATTACTTTAGATTTGCATCATCAAGGGTTTGGTAAGTTGATATACATTGCATGTTATTTATTTATCATTCTCTTTAATTTCATTGTTTTATTAAGGTTTTGATTACCAAAAGTGGGGTTTGACCAAGGAAAACCCCTATTTGCTAACCCTCAACCATTTTTCCCCCAATGCATGTGTGTTTATAGACCTACGTATGTAGATTTAACAATTTTTTTGGTGTTGAAGATTGGTAAACAAGTAACTAGGTGCTTCAAGTCAACTCATTCATATTTCAGGCTTGGAGAAGGTTTTCTATCTATTTCCTATAAATTTAACTTCAACAACCTGACAATCAAATATTTCCATATATGGTGTTATAGAGTTGTCTCTTGATTTTTAAGAACTTTGGGAGAGGATTGATTCACCACCAGTGGTGAATGAGTCCCTCCTTAGGACTAAAAATCTGAATTTTGTTAGATTATGGATCCTGACAGTTAGAAACTAGTTTGTGACACTTTTTCACCAGTAGGAGGACTAATTTGCCACCCTGGGAAAATGAGTCCCACTGTGAAATTTTAGTATTTCCTGTAAGCATCCACAACATTCCAAATTCATCAAACATTGCCTAGGTGCACTCTATTTCATCTCATTTCTCTCTATTTTGTATTATTTCATCATTTAGTTCATTGTTTGCATATCACAGCGTGTTTTCAAACATAGTTAAAATCTTAGTTTTGCATTTATATTTTAGCTTTCTAAACCACTTAATTGCATTTAGTTCACTTGACTTCGCTTAGAAAAAATCATACATAACATAAATTTGAATGAACCCTTGGCATTTTTGGCCCTATCTCTCTCCCTTTAGTTGAACAACCCTAGAACAACTAAAATCCTAGTGAGCCAAAAATCAACAATTCATTTTGGTGAACCTACATTTTGAACACTTTTCAGTTCTGGTTTGATTTTATGTTGTAACATGGCTTGAACATGCATATTTATGTACTAAAATTCAAATAATGATGTCTTGTGAAGGTGTTGTAAAGTGTTGTAAGACATTTCTACATTCATCTAAACATCACCTTTTCATCACTAATCAAGTCCTATTTTGAAGTGTTGTAAAGTATTGTAACAAGACTTTATACTTTTCTAGGCACACTTTCACTATTTATCCCTTTCGCATGCTTTATTTGGTCCCTTTATGCCCTAATATGTCTTAATTAAGTGTATTTGTGAATGTTAACCGAGCAAATAACATTAAATATAGCTTAATTCCTGACACCAATTTTTAGGTCCTAGGTGGAACCCATTTTCCATGGGTGGCAAGTGAGTCCCCCTTAGCTCGAAATTAATTTTTTTTAGAATTTCCTTACAATTTTTTATTCAAAAACACTTGATGTCGGGCTGTAATGAGGTATGAATGGGTAACTAAGGCACAATATTGTTTAAATATGTGATTTTCACCTTATTTTACATCTTCCAACATTCACACATCATATTCAAGCAATCTTAATTATTCAAGCATCTTACAACATCAATTCAAGCAACTATTCAAGCACTCTGGAGAATCCATTGATATTACTTCAGATTTATATCATCAAGGGTTTGGTAAGTTGATAGAAATTGCATGTTATCAGTTTATCATTCTCTTTCATTTCACTGTTTCATTAAGGGTTTTGTTACCAAAAGTGGGGATTGACCGAGGAAAACCCCTATTTGTTAACCCTCAACCATTTTCCCCCCATTGCATGTGTCTTTGCAGACCTAGGTATGCAGATTTAAAAAAAAAAATTAATGTTGAAGATTGGTAAACAAGTCAACTAGGTGCTTCATGTCAACTCATTCATATTTCAAACTTGAAGAATGTTTTCTATCTGTTTCCTACAAATTTGACGTCGATAACCCAACAATCAAAGATTTCCAGATTTGGTGTTGTAGAGTTGTCTCTTCATTTTGTAGAATTTTAGGAGATGACTGATTCAGCACTAGTGGTGAATGATTCCCACCTTAAGACTAAAAATCTGAATTTTGTCAGATTCTTGATCTCGACAGTCAGAAACTAGTTTTTGACACTTTTTCACCAGTAGGAGGACTAATTCACTACCTTGGGAAAATGAGTCCCATTGTGAAATTTTAGTATTTCCTGTCAGTATCCACAACATTCCAAATTTATCAAACATTTCCTAGGAGCACTCTATTTCATCTCATTTCTCTCTATTTTGTATTATTTCATCATTTAGTTCATTGTTTACATATCACAACGTGTTTTCAAACATAGTTAAAATCTTAGTTTTACACTCATATTTTAGCTTTCTAAACCACTTTATTGCATTTATTTTACTTGATTTAGCTTAAAAAATATCATACATAACATAAATTTGAATGAACCCTTGGCATTTTTGGCCTTATCTCTCTCCTTTTAGGTGAACAACCCTAGAATAGCTAGAGAAATCCTAGTGAGTCAAAAATCAACAATTCATTTTACTTAACCTACATTTTGAACACTTTTCAATTTTGGTTTCATTTTATGTTGTAACATGGCTTGAACATACATATTTAGTTACTAAAATTCAAATAATGATGTCTTGTGAAGGTGTTGTAAAGTGTTGTAAGACATTTCTACATTCTTCTAGACTCTATTTATTGCAATTCCCTTAAAAAATGCCTTGTCATCACTAATCAAGTCCTATTTTGATGTTTTGTAAAGTATTGTAACAAGACTTTATGCTTTTCTAGGCACACTTTCACTATTTATCCCTTTCTCATGCTTTATTTGGTCCCTTTATGCCCTCATATGTCTTAATTAAGTGTATTATTGAATGTTAACCCAACAAATAACATTAAATATAGCTTAATTCCTAACACCAATTTTTAGGTCCTAGTTGGAACCCATTTTCCATGGGTGGCAAATGAGTCCCCCTTAGCTCCAAATTAATTTTTTTTTGAATTTCCTTTAAGCTTTTTATTCAAAAACAATTGATGTTGGGCTATGATGAGGTATGAATGGGTAACTAAGGCACAATATTGTTTAATAATGTGATTTTCACTTCATTTTACATCCTCCAACATTCACACATCATATTCAAGCAATCTTAAGCATTCAAGCATCTTACAACATCAATTCAAGCAACTATTGAAGCACTTTGGAGCATCGATTGATATTACTTCAGATTTATATCATCAAGGGTTTGGTAAGTTGATATAAATTACATGTTATTTGTTTATCATTCTCTTTCATTTCATTGTTTCATTAAGTGTTTGATAACTGAAAGTGGGGTTTGACCGAGGAAAACGCCTATTTGTTAACCCTCAACCATTTTTCCCCCATTGCATGTGTGTTTGCAGACCTAGGTATGCAGATTTAAAAAGATTTTTGGTGTTGAAGATTGGTAAACAAGTCAACTAGCTACTTCATGTCAACTTATTCATATTTCAAAAATGGAGAATGTTTTCTATCTGTTTCCTACAAATTTGACTTCGATAACCCAACAATCAAAGATTTCCAGATTTGGTGTTGTAGAGTTGTCTCTTGATTTTGTAGAATTTTAGGAGAGGACTGATTCATCACCAATGGTGAATGAGTCCCACCTTAGGACTGAAAATCTGAATTTTTTCATATTCTAGATCCCGACCATCAGAAACTAGTTTTTGACACTTTTTCACCATTAGGAGGACTAATTGCCACCTTGGGAAGATGAGTCCCACTGTGAAATTTTAGTATTTCTTGTCAGCATCCACAACATTCCAAATTCATCAAACATTGCATAGGTGCAATCTATCTCATATCATTTCTCTCTATTTTGTATTATTTCAACATTTAGTTCATTGTTTGCATATCACAGCATGTTTCCAAACATAGTTAAAATCTTTGTTTTGCATTTATATTTTAGCTTTCTAAACCACTTAATTGCATTTAGTTTACTTGATTTAGCTTAGAAAATATCATACATAACTTAAATTTGAATGAACCCTTGGCATTTTTTGCCCTATCTCTCTCCCTTTAGTTGATCAACCCTAGAAAAACTATAAAAATCCTAGTGAGCCAAAAATCAACAATTCATTTTGGTGAACCTACATTTTGAACACTTTTCAGTTCTGGTTTGATTTTATGTTGTAACATGTCTTGAACATGCATATTTAGGTACTAAAATTCAAATAATGATGTCTTGTGAAGGTGTTGTAAAGTGTTGTAAGACATTTCTA